>JANHFL010001250.1:63167-90905 GCA_032468155.1 Oxyrhabdium leporinum | reverse complement strand
GGACTTCAACTTCAAAGCTGGCTGAGGAATTCTGGGAGTTGAAGTCCAGAAGTCTTAAAGTTGCCAAGGTTGGAGACCTCTGTTCTAGTGCTGTCAAAATACAGTTTCCAAAAGTCTGAGCCGGGACAATAGTTAATATTTGTAATGTTGCTGACATTTAGAGGATCACACCTTCCTTATGGTACGTCTCAATATTAAATATCCCATTTGTATATGCTAGTCCCCTAGGGTCTAAAAATGTATCCTCCACTGCTTAAGAAAAGTGCTCTGAGCTGCTGCACCAAATAGTAAACAAATTCCTTCTATGAGTAGGACAATATAGTATCTTAAGCAAAGATTATCATCTTAAGTGTGCTGATATTTCTCCCCAAGTAAATATGTACAAGGCTGAGATAGTATCTCTTTCCTGTTGCAGCTCTTTCTGAGCAATTGATTTAAAAAAAAATAAATGGCAGACCACACATAGAATCGGTCAGTCTTATCAAGTAAGTTGATAAAACCCTGACCAACATTTCACCCAATCGGAAGGGCGGGGAACCAGCTTATAGGAACAGAACTAATCTCATCAAGGGCCTGCGTGTGACAGAACAAAGGAGATAAACACCATCTCCCCTCTTGTCACACGACAATCTAGACCAGGGCTATGAAACTCACTGCCCACAGGCCAGATGTGTCACGTGCTGGCCATACCCATGCCCGGTTTAGCGAAGGGGAAAAAAGTTGCGATGCGTCACGTAATGCCGCGAGTTTGACACCCTTGACATTCTGCGTTTGCGGCTGGCATCTGAATCTGAAAAAAGAATAGTTTGTAAACAAAACATTTTTCCCAAGGTGGGGAGAGATGAAATGGCCTAAGAAGTTGGCAAGTGGGAGCTGAAAAAAATAAAAATGTCTAGCAAGCTAAGGTGGGATTAAGTCCTCTTAGACTGTAAAAAAGGTGCTGGTTCCAGGGTGATTCAAGACCACTAAAGAGGAATTGGCATAAGGAAGTGCTATGCAAACAGTATGACCGTGTGCAATCTATCTATCCTGCAGACTTAACCAGAGGAAAAAGAAGATCAAATATTTTCTTCTTTTGCGCAGATATATAGAGAGAAGGAACAAAAGACACAAGAAAAATAATCAAGCACTCCTAACATCAGCTGTCTACTACGTTTAGCTGAAGCTCGATTCATTTTTTGGGAAATGTAGTAGTTACCGTTATGATGTACACACGGTTTTTATAGCACTAGCAGTACTATTGCCAGCAGACAAGTCTGTAATTGTACACATTGGATCACAACTTTCTCAGTTTCCTTTGAAAGAAGATAAAAGGGAGGACAGAACTCTAGGTCCACCTGTTATTTGTTGAAATCCTTTTATTTTTACCAAGAAGAAAAGGTGCACTATGATTCGCCCTGCGTGTTATATTTTGTCTGATTGATCCTGAGATCAATCCAATAGAGAATATTGTAGTTCAGTACAGCTTGGAGTTTTTGGTGCCCTCTGAGCTTGCAGGCATTTGACTATCCGACAATGTAATCTACTTTGCCTAGTTCAACCAAGCTCAGAGAGCACCAAGAACTCCACTGTTCCCATTCTTAGGAACCAACAGGCTCAAACCCATCCCTAATAACTTCACAAGATTCATTACCCTAGATATTACCAGTTACCTCTACAAGTAGTGGCTGGGCACCTAAAATATATAAATAAATAAAGAAAAGAAGTGGTTGGGGACCTGAGATGACAGGGAATAAGATGATGGCTGGATTAGAGATTGACCCAAGCAGGGGAAGAGCAGCAGGAAATGGCAGGAATGCTACTGGGCAAATAATAGGTTTACCAATTGCCTGGATAGTTGAATTGGACATCCAGTTATGAGGCCACTGTGACACCCCATAGAAGTTTTATTTATAATTATGTGGACCGTGTATGTTTACTTCTCTTCTGTCATGTTCTCATCATACACTAAATAAATAATAATGTGTAAATGGTTATCTACAGTGTAGAAGAAGAAATGAGTATGCTGTGAATATAGGGTCAGTTAACATTAGAGCCCAAAGAAATTTGTTTTGCTTTAGTCTCATGTTCCACTAATCAGGTGTTTGTTTTTTAGACTCAGCAGTCTGCTTTTCTGTCCATTAGAAATCTCAGTTCTAAATGGTTAGGAATCACCTGTAAATCATCTCAAAATCCCCAGCAGGCATAATTTGGATAAATATAGTCCTAGGTACAGTACATCTTAAACATCATTCAGATTTTTAACAAAAAACATAGAAAGCTTTTAAAAGTGTTTATTAAATACATCATTTTCTATTTTTAAATAAACATTTGACATTAAAAAATTATATAAAATATTTGTTTGTAATATATATATATATTAAAAAGAACACAGTTTGAACCAGAATTGCAACTCTCTTAAAAAGCAACTTTAAAAAAGACACGGGAATGTGGTTCTTAGGATCCAATTTTAATACTAACCATTTACTGTGCCAGCAAGCAAATGCTTAAGATGGAGCAATTCAATTGCTGCATCCAAGCACAATGATAAACCTGGCCCAAAGGTGAAAGAGAGAGTGGGGACTGATCTTCCTTGGAAGCAAGCCACAGCTGATCCTGTGCTATGGCTCAATGACCTATACAAGCCCCTGCTAATGCTTAAACCTCAAAACCTCCGTAAGTCCTACTACAATAAAATTAAAAAGGAAACTGAGGCCTGCTCACATCAATAAAGCAGCTTACAATACATTGTTTAGCAAACATTCCTCACAGAGCCTGATTTGTTACATCCACATCCTCCTCTAAAAAAAACAAACGACTGTCAACATTGATCTGGTTCATTAACTTTCAAGCAGCAAAGGCAACAGCATTCCCAGAGACCAGCTCAGAACCATCACCTACCTTGCTGAAATAGGGAAGGGCAAAATGTCAGCTACAGAAGAAAAAAGAAGCACATGGGTTGAAATGAAGGAGGAGGCCAGAATGACTATCCCTTGAAGAGCTGGAATGTTTTCAAAAACAACAACAACAAGAAACCTCTTAAGCATAGAAAGTGCAACATTTTGCTTTGCTTCGCTTCAAAATATGACTGTAAATATGCAGCTCTCATTTGCTTGTTATAGCTCAACTCTCCACTACAACATGGAAAAAAGAATGAAGGGCTTTACATCCTGGACAAATCCTTATCTATGAGATTCTGGGTCTAAAACTTAAGAGGCAGAGCTACTTATTTCAAGACAAACACACAGAGCTCTCAACCTCACAGTTTGTTGCTCTACTAAAGAAAATGCCTAGCCTTTGCAGGTACAAACAATGGATAGGAAACCATGCTGCTTCTTTTAAAGACTAGAGATACATTTACAACAAAGAATCTGAGTTTCTTTCTGTGGCCAAGTTCTAATACTAAAGGACATAGCCAGGCAACATACTCGCAGGAAAGAATCAGCAAGCAAAGAAGGACCCTCAATCTTACTCCGTGCCTTCCATGCAAGCACATTCTTACTTTACATCTGCTGGGCAAAATATTATGGGAACACAGATCTACTAAAGTAAAAAGTTGTAAGTATTTTGAGGAAGGGACACCTTGACCTGATGGAAAAATACAAAGACAGATGCCCCAAAGGCACAGGATTTCAGCCATTCTATGGTAGGAACATGCCCATACTTGGAATTTTGCATGCCGGCATGTTTGTTCTGCTGTAGAATTTCATTGTGGTGGTGCTGATGAGGTCTAGAAGACAGAAAATCTAACCAGCAATTCAGCACAGCTACATTTCAAACATAGTTCCACTTAAACTTGGAACCATTTCAGGGGGAAAATGGTTCCTGGGCATCTCTTATCAGTTTAACAGTGCCTCAGTAATACTTCATAGAATGTCAGGGGAAACAAAGGAAATATGGCTAATTCTCAATACAACTTGAGTCCTGTTCCATGAGTACATCAGCTGGTGACTTGTACCACTGATAAAATATAAGGCTCAAAAAGATAAATACTCCATGGCTGAATTCTGCTTACGAAAGGCCAGTTGCTTCATTCTACAGCTGCTAAATAGGCGGCTGTTAGGAAACCCCCAGAAGCCAGCCATGACAATGCTCCTTCATATTCTTTACACCTACCCAGCTATTGGCATTCAGAAGCACACTTGTCTCTGAACAGGGAGCCTCCATTTATCACTGATTAAAACAGATTAATGCATAAAGGAAAAGTCACAGCTCTGTTTTAAAACCATCCTAACCAGTACCCAGCACATTATCTTGTGTAGTATGGCAAGGTACTTATTTATTGGTTTGTCCTAAAAACTATGTAAAATCCATTTTATTACTAAGTTAAAATTTAAGGCTAAAAACATCTCTCATTTTGTACGATAGGGTTAAAAATGGATCCTGGGAATAAAACAGTAAGCTCCTGGAAAGGTAGATAGTAACTTTCTCTGAACAGTGTGTTATATTATGCAGAGTGCTAACTGGATGGTATTATACATAGAACTGTACTTTACAACCTACAAAGCTTAAGAGATGGACAAAGTGCCTAAAAAAATGAATAGCTGGCATGAGGCTGACGTCCTGAAGTCTTCAGCAGTTCGAGAGGCCAGACGCTCTAAAAGAAGGAAATAATTTCCATTCACGTTCTTTAGCATGGCTGTTCAATCTGCAGAATCCACAATCTAATAGATCTGAAGAGGATGACATCTGTTCACTGTCAGAATGGAATTGGCACAGTAGTTCTTCGTAGACCATCTGCATCACACATAGGATTTTGCACAGTCCAAGTGACTTATCTTCCTTTTCTCAAGCTCCAGTTTGTTGGCTGAATGGCAGAAAAAAGGCAACTTGTATAATGAATACCAATCTTGGCTACCGGAAATAAATAGCATCCATTTTCCTGATAAATTCCTTCCCATTATAAAAAAAAGTATAAAAACAGTCTTCATGGAAAAGTACTGCTGTGGCTTCAGTTCCAGAGTTTCCTTTGTGCAATTTCTCCCAATAAGAGTAACAGAACTGTACTTTGAAAGTGGGGCTTTCAGTCCAAAACCCCAGGCAGTTTCTTATTTCAGAGGGAATGGTGCAACTGGAAATAAGAAGATATGAAGAGCCATCACTATTTAATTCATACAGTGTCAATGAATTAAGAGGTAATGTACAGGCCATTATTTCATTACAAATCACTTAGTTAACTTTTGCTAAGGCACATTCAAAGATCCAACTTCAGTTCTCATGCATGACCTTTGACTTTACAGAAAATGCAGTCACATAAGAATGCAGGTTTTTTTCCCAGGCTAAGAATGGATTGTAAGTTGATGCCTATCGGCTGCTGCTACCCCTAAGGACATAGCTACATTCCATAGCACCTACTTATAGTTACAGGAAACCTGCACCTACATAGAAAGGAGGTAGCTGGCTGCATGTACCCATCGGCATCCAGCTAATCACGAAGAATAATGCATGATCCTTGGACACCTGCTAAGACTTGACTAATCCAGCATCTTGTTTCCAACAAGGTATCAAAATATATCTAAAATTCTGGACAGTAGTATTTTCCTTTCTGGCTCTGGCAATTAGTATTCATAGCAAACTGTATTCAAAACTGTCCATCAAATTTATGCACATGTATGGTGTAACTGCTGGAAGACAGACAACATAAAGTCCTCCAAAGACCTTATTTTTCTCTGAAAAAATTAAAAAGATAACCTACCTCATACTTCCCTTTGAATCTGCAACTCCAAGTGTCCCTCCCCTCCACTCAATGACCTACAAAAAAGGAACAGGAATCTTAAAAGACAAAGAGGAAGAACTGATGATTCATTAGTCAATATTTTGTACAACTTTCGATGACCTGGTGCCTTCAATTTGTAGCACAACATAGTTGGAAATCATCACACTGGCACATTCACACAGTAGCCCAATAGATTCTATCCCACAGGAGTACATTCCAGACCCTGAGGGGCAATTCACTGAGTTTAAACAAAAGAATCTGAAATATGCTGCGAGAAAGAGAGGACCTATAAGTCAGGAATGACTGATCTAAAATAGAAAGAGGCTAACAGATGAAAATCTAGTTATACAGGCAGGCTTCATGATCTTCTAGTTTCTTACCTTTGTTCTTCTGTTCTTTCTACATTATTTCTCATCTGCTGTGTCCGCCTCTTTCTTAGGATCTGTATGAAATAAAATAAGAATTGGGTAGTGGAACAAACAACCCTGATTTGAACCAACCATGAGTGGGTTGATTTGCTGGTATAATTGGTACTGGATTTCCAACTAAATGCTATTCTAAGTGGAAAACTACTCCAAGAAAACACTTCTACCAACAAATATAACAGCTGTCTTTGCATATGGACAGCCTCCCTACTATTAGTCACAGACCAACTTTTAAATCAAGTTTAATTTTGTCCAGCACACTTTCACAGTGTGGCTTCTTGGCATGCCATTTAAAAGTAAAGAATGCCTTTCAGGCCACATGTCAAGCCCAACATTAGATTCTATCCTCACCACCTCCAGGCTTTTCAACATTACTCCATTTCTTATTGCACAGTGATAAATTACAGCATTAAGAAAAAGATAGCTATGACTGTTCCTGTATAGTCAAAGCCATTCTTTGAATGTATACCCCTCTTTTTTAAATCATATAAACTGTTTGTGAAACAAGCAGGAACAGATTTCAGCCTTGGAAGACACTGTGCCAGCCCCATAAATCAAGAGATAACGTGTTTCCTCTTCCTTCCTATGAAGCAGTTCTTCTAAATAATGTATGAAGTAATGATACATGCAACATGTCTAATCCCAGTGCAGGTTGACATTGTCTCTAGCATGCAACTACATCTTGTCTTATTTAACTGGAAAGTTATTTATTGTATTTATAATTGTTTTCAACTCCATAAGACTTTCAAGCTACTTAAGAACATTTTCCAACCCTATCCTGATTCTAGGAATCAAAAGATGAATCACAAGATGTGCTTCCCACTCATCACTGACATCAGTTCTAAGCACTATACTTTTACAGCCAAGTATTTTTAAGAAGTTGCGCTGTGGGGCTGGGCAGCATGGGAAGTAGTCTGTCTTAAGCAATGCTTGCATCTTGTGGTGTAGAAAGCACTAGGATTTAAAGTGGCCCAGGAAATCCAAGACAGAGTTACCACTGCAAGCATGCATGAGATGAGATGTACCCCACAAACCTAGCTTTTTTTCTTGCGCCCCAATGAAAGCAAAAGAAGGAAGGTATTTATTTACCAAGAGCAAACAAAATGTAAGATGAGTTGCAGGAAATACTTAACGGAAATGCAAGGAAAGTGTTTTTGCTCAGGGACCCAAGAACTATTTCACATCTAACATTGTTGCTCATACCTAGCACTATTGGTTTTCCAGAACTATCTTGAGGATGGCAGGTACTGAACCTACAAAGTTTGCATTTTGCCAGGAAGCTACACTTCTCTCTAAATGACAGTTCTATGTTACCATCTGCAGGAAACTCTATGCCTCAAATTTGCCACCGAGAGAAAGAGGAAAGGAATGTAGATGTATGTTTGTTAAGGCAGGACTCAACCTTACCCTGGATTTATGCAAGTAGAACAGCAGGCCTCCCAGGGCTAGCAGGATTCCCAGGACACTGGGTATCACCACATATGTCACAGACGTCCCTTGGATATTTCTGGGCTCTGACTTCTTGATGTGCTTCTCTGTGTTCGGAGGAATGAAGTTCAGATCAAAGCTGGGTCCCAGCAGGCTATCCTCTAATTCCCTGTCCTTGTTGGCCAGACCCTCTTCTCGTCTCTCCCGCAGCTGGGTGTTTTGCAGTGCTTTGGAGTTTTTATCTCTGCTACTTTGCTTTCCCCAGGAGTAGCTTTCATGGGATATTTGTTTGGGGGGTGAGGAATTCTCTGCGGTGGCCACAAATCTAGAAGGAACTTGTGTTGCAGAGACAGGATCTTTGTGGCCCAGGACATGGGGACTGCCACTGGGGGGCACACTAGAGCTGTCTATTTGCTCCAAATTGGAAGATGGTGTCGGAGTTAAGCTGAAAGCACTGCTGGCAACAGTGATATTCTGATCAGATGCGAGTCCTGGAATGGCCTCAGTTTTTTCTTTTATCTCAAACCATTGCTGATTGAGAAAGGACTTGGCTAAGTCAGAGAGAGGGAGATGCTGAGAAGCTAACTCATCAGATCTTTTCTGGCTTTCACCAGTTGTGGAATCCAGGGAGGGAGATCTGGTCTCCATGGATTCCAACTGTTTCTGGAGAGAAAGAGAAGGTGATGATGGTGATGGTAATAAGTCATCAATGCCAGTCCCGAAATCCATGCTTTCAGTGATTTCTTGGCTTTTATCAGTGCTTCTAGTCACCCTAGACCTGGTATTGCTCTCTAACCCACTATGAATTTGAATAGTATCTGGAAGCCTTAGTAGCTGGAGAATGCTGACAGCTGCCTTCCTGCTGTCCAGCTGCTCTGCAATGGAAGGGAAAGACTCAGAAGTTGGAACGAGATATGTCGAGCCTTCTAAATTGATCAGGTCTGCAGATGAACAGTTGCAATCCAGGGCAGTAACAACACCTGAAAAGATCCAGATAGAGAGAATGGCCATAGAGTAATCAGCTTCTCAAGATGCAAGAAGAATCAAAGAGTTGCATTAGTCTCAAATTAGACACTTCCTTTAAGCTACCATGCCAACACCAGATTTCAGCCTTTTTTCAGATCATGGCGAAAAGCAACAGAAGGATCTGCAGGTTAAAACTGAAACAAAGCAAGGCAACCAGCAGCAGGATCCAGAAAGAACTTTGAGGATGAAAGATTAATGGATGAATTGATGGATGGAGGAAACAGTGTAAGATTAGCTTGGAGTAGAAAACACCGAAAAAGAGCTCATGCAACTAAAGTTTATGGAGAAATCATATACAACTGAGACCAAGCACTGGATCAGGATTCAATTGTCCAGAAAATCAAAACAAAGGAATAATAATTTCTCCATAGGATATTCATGGCCGTAACAAGTGGCCATAACAAGTGAATCTATAATATACGTCACTATAGATGCTGCATGCACAGACATAAAACATAAACTGCCACAAGACGACAAATGAACTCAAGACAGATTTTCAGGTCAGACAGTGACTGCATTCTCCTTGGCAACCATTCAGAAGGACTGAAGGCTTCATTATGTCATTGGATCTCAGAGTAATAAAACTAAAAATGAGGTTTATTTGGAAGTAGATTTAAAAAGTGGAGAAAAGCCCAGCTATAAAGATTCCATTCAATTATGCCTGAATAATGCTAGGACCATGAGGAATTGAAGCATTTTATATGGACCTTCCAAGCTGAATTTAAAAAATAGAAGGAAGTATGTACACACATACGGACAAACAAACACCGGTTAGATAAGAATGTAGTGTCTTCTCAACTTATTCCCATCTTTGCAGCTTAGCCTTTCCATCTATTTGAGGTCCACCTCAGGAATATATTTGAAATTCTCTGCCATGATATTAAAAGATCCCATTTCTGGTGGTCAGGCACCATTCTAGGATTCTTGCATCTTTAACCAGAAATGCTGCAGTTTTGAAATTGAAGTTGATTGTGAAGCTACTTAGAACAAAATTAGTATCTATTACAAAGGGTTCCGCGGTAGGCTTTTAGGCAGTCTTTATACATACTGCTTGACATTTTTCTCAACACTAATGTAAGCCAAATATGTGACAGAGGGCAAAGGAAATACAGAAATATTAAAGTTGATTAACACAGAATGGGTAATGGGGAAGGAAAGAACTTCAACTGACATTGTGTTAAAATTCACAACATCCTGCTGTATAGCACTAGCAATACCACTTTTACAGTCCTCTGTAAGCAGTTTAAAGAGTCAGCATATTGTCCCCAACAATCTGGGTCCTCGTTTTACTGACCTCAGAAGGATGGGAAGACTGAGTCAACCTTGTGCCGGTCGGGATTGAACTCCTGACAGTGGGCAGAGTCAGACTGCAATACTGCATTCTAACCACTGTGCCATCACAACTCTTATTTATGCACACAAGAATCAGGAATCTGCAGCTACATCAGACTTAAACAGATTCAGTGTTGTCCTCACTTCAAACCAACTAGGCACACTGCATTTCCATTCAAATGAGATGCCTGTTGACTTCTAAGGCTTACATTCCAGCAGACAATAGACAACACTTACACGTATAAATGCACAGAGAAGCCTGCTGCACAAACATAAATGCACATATATAAAAGCCCTAAAATGCTTCACCCAATTTAAAATCCTCACTCCCCAACTCTGAGCCAAATGATCCGCAGGAAATGCACATCTGAAAAGTCTTGAATTGTTTACCTGGAGAAATCTCCTTTTCCTGGGATTCTGAACACTTCTGGAAGACTCCGCTGCAATCATCTGTGAATGTTTTCTTGCTCAGAAACTGCTTGGCTTGGCTAAAGTATTTGTGCACCAGTTGCAAAGTTTGCTCTGCAGTACGGGAGAAGGTCTTGATGCACTTCTTTCAGAGTAAAGAGAAAACACGAGGAGGAAAGAAACAAAATTAGCTATTATATCTATGACAGCATAAAAGATTATCACCAGCCAATCAACTACAAAAATAGTTTCTCTACTTTTATAAGCAAGGCCTATTCTCAACTCTATATTGAAGATCCTACAAGGAATATTCAACATATCAGTAGGATTTAAAAGGTCAGTGGGATAGAACAAGTACTTCCTCATCTCAGTCCCTTAGGAATTTTCAGTTCCTAAAGATTAAGTGTAATCAAATACAATAATATTACACATTCAATCCACAAACTGTTTCCAGACTGACTCTGTAGATCCCATTGGTTAAAACTGCTAACCTATTTGGGGGGTTTCCCCAATACTTCTTTTTCTCATATTTGAGGACATTTGAATTGATTAAGAGTCCTGGAGAATTTAGAAAAGTGTGTGCCTTTTTTAGTCATTTTTATCGGTCCTAAATTATATCGTCCAGATGATACATTTTGCATATTTTGTCCATGGGCCAGCATAAGATAATTCCAGCCAAAAATATAGCTATAGCTGTTAAACCGTAAGCATTTCCTTCCCATTGCAGATAGCAAGCACTTGGAAGAAGCAGCAGCTGGCTGAAACCTATCCATTGTTTCAAAGGCCCCAAACTAACCCCCTTTCTGCCCTGTCTTTAAATACTTTAAAATTATGTGAAATCTAAAAATGTGATTAAGGCTATATCTGGTTCAATCCCAACTTCTTTAAAAGGCAGGCACATTCAAGAAAAGACACACTAATTCTCTCCTCAGCATACTCAGCTTTAAAATTTAGATGTCAGTTGTCAATCAGCTTCTCAGTCACATTAAATGTATTAGCATTATTTCTGAGGATTGCAAAACTGATCAGTAAAATTTACCTTATTTTTATCATCATGAGGCTTAATGCATCTTGAAAGGTCCAGGTATAAGTTCTTTATCAGATGGAGTTTCACGTAGTTTAGAGTATTATTCTTGAATGTAATATTATCAATGATACCTTTCAGGGGATTATAGGCTGCTTTGAGAAAGCATTCAGTATTACCCTAGAAGATAATAAATATAGATGTCAGCAATGAAAATATTCAGTTTTGATGTGAAAAAGTTAGCATTGTTCAGATCAAGTACTATTTTTTCCGGTTGCTACCACCTGACTTTTCCAAAAAGGGACAAGGATAAAAATAGCTTTGAAGATGATCAATAGCCTCTTCTTGCTTTCTCTTCAATTATAAAGCGTCCAAAGAGGCAAGTCAATCAAATGAACAACAACAGCGTCAAAGGCTCATTAACTCCTCTTGGGGTATTTTGTCTGTGAGTTCACCATGGACCAGATGAAAAACTAGATGCTAATGACCTCTCTAGCATCTTAGGACTACCCAGAAGACACTGACTGCTGAAGCAGTCTAATGGCATACCAATTAATAATTCAGGCAGGATTTCATTCTTTTAAACCTTTTAGGCCTTTAAAAACAATATCTTTCAATTGGGTTCCAGAGACTCTTAGGATTTTCTCATAACATTTTTGAAAGCTAACTAAGTAGAATGATAACCTTTCTTTGGTAACTGTGGGGAGGAAATAATCACGATCTAGTGATTTTGAGCAATCCAGAATTTCAAAGCCAACTGGTATTCTCAAGATTTAACATGACAGAAAAGTCTGGTTTGGAATCTCCTAGTAGTGATCATGCTAGAGGAAAAGATATGCAGAAGCCCAAAGCTAAACCAAAGGTCAGCACTATACACACAATTCCTTGTAGTGAAATTTTTTTTTTAAAAAAATATTGAAATCCAAACTCTGGACACTAGAAGCTGTTATATAAACTCTAATTGGCAATGTGACAAATTGAATACAGGACAAGTTCTTACAACTTACCAGTTCCTTTTCATCCACATATTCAAAAGATCGCAGGCAGGAAGTTTCCATCTGGCTATCAATCTGTAATGAAAAAAATACAGGGTAAATGTCCGTTTATCTTACTCTGTTTTAGCTTTATGAATCCCAACAATGTTCCAAGGAAGCCAAGATATCTAGGGCAAACGTAAACACGAGTGACAGCATAACAAGGTTAGAGAACTGAATTCCTTGCATAAACCTAGAATTTGTTTAGGGAGTTGCAAGAAAAGCAAAACTTTTCTTCATCAGGAAATGGTTCAGAGGTTAACCACAGAGATCGATCAGAGTTGGGACTGTCAAAAAGGCACATCCACTGCTCCATTAGCAATAGCAACAGTCACCAGCAATATCAGCAACTCAGGAAAAGGCAAGCAGGAAATCAATCAGGGCAAAAGCTTGGCTCACTATCCCAAGAATGATAAACAGTTTAAGAGCATCACTTTCGGTTTTGGGTTTACCATCTTCAACCTGTCCCCACTTGCCCAAAGGATGGGGGAGTTTTTGATTCTGCCAAAATGGCTTCTAAGCCAGCACAGCAACAACTAGGCACCAATCAGCTAACCAAATAAAACTCTGGCAATTGGAACCAAAGTTTCTGCTTTCTGGATGCTCTGCTGAAAGACACTTCAAGCAACATCACCAGGAAAGAAATTATACAGCTTCCACTATTCTGGGAATCACATTATCCATTTCACAGCTGTTCTCTTCCCTGAGCATATTTGACTATGAATTTACAATTTGCAGTGGTAGCCCTTGACTTATGATGGCAATTGGTACCAAAAGTTTGGTCACAAGTCATGACAGCTGTAAGTTGAGGCACCCACATGATTGGATCCAATTTTTACAGTGGACATTAAGCTTATCACATGGTCGTAAGTCTAAAACTGAAAAAAAAATCAGATTACAGTCATGTGACTGCAGGATACTGCAACCAGCTGTAAATGTGAGCAAGTTTCCAAGTGCTCAAATGCAGTCATGGGACCGTGTGTGTATGTGTGTGTGTGTGTGTGTGTGTGCGCGCAACATTTTATGACTGCCAGAAGTGCTTTATGGACTGTAAACCATCTTTTCTGAGGGTAACTCCAAATTATCATTAAAAAACCAATTGTATTTGTTGCTTTGATTTAATTCCATCATTAGGGCTATTGTTAGGTATAACAAGGAAAATCACACTAGAATGAAAAAAACAGCTTTAAAAATTCAAGTGTCTCTGCAAGTATAATTCAGCTTTTGAAACAGCTACTGAAATAGATGATGCAATGGGGTTTCTGAATGAACATTGTTAAAACATGACAAGCATCATTAAAATTAATTGTTCAGTTAATCTTGCAACTTCCCACATGATTTGAAGGCATTCTACTAGGGAATTCACAGAGTTTTAAATATACATTTTGTTAATCCAATCCTTTTCCTAGATCTAAGTGGCAGGAAAATTCCACTCTCTGTTCCAAAATCTGTAGGGAAGGGATATTTTTTATAATAGCAATATGCCATATACTGGATATAAATAGTGCCAAATGAGAACACAATACTTCCATAATATTTGAAATTGGAATCATTAAAGTTTTGGTTCCAAGTAAAGATATAAAAACTAATCCTAAAATTTAATCATGACTGGAAAATTAATCAGCAGTACATTTTATTCAAACAATAAGCTCCATTAAGGTGTGGCAGTGCAATATTTGAGAAATAGTATGAGTTACAAATGACTCATTCTCCTTGGCTTAGAAAAGATACTAATAAACAAAGTGAATAACGTATTATTCTTTTCAAACAGGAGATTTAAAATAAAACAACAACAACTATAAAACTATAAATTATTTCTACCAATTCAGATATTATTTGTAACCTGTTATTAAACTAAGGCTCACTCTCAATTCCAATGCCTATTATTTATTTACTGGTTTCTTTGCAGGATTTATAGGCTGCTCCGACTCCTGACAATGAGTGATAGACAGGTTCCCAATATATAAATGTAATTTTAAAAAATACTATCAAATAAATCGGTGCCTACAGATGTTCCTATGGAACCAGAAGCCGAGACTAAAAATATTAACAGCAAAGGAGGGTTACTCTCCCAACCAAGACGGCATTGCAGCAACCCAGTCTCCCTGGCTTGATAGAACAACCTTGTTTTCATCAGATTTCTAACATTCAGAAGGGAAGGAGCTGGTCACATCTCAGACCATACATTATTCCAGAGAAGAAGGGCAGCAACTGAAAAAGTACTTCTGTTGATTCCAAAAGATGACAGTCTCTAATTGAAGAGGCACATCAGAATTGTACCCTGCTGGGTCTTATTGAAATAGGCAGATATTATAAGGCAGGGTTTCTTAAACCTGTTGCTATGACACCTCCCTTTAGCGTAATCTTAGTGTACACACCTTCCCTAAAAATCCAAACACCAAAATGTACATATATAAACAATGAAACCAATACAATGAAAGGTAGATTTATTTTAATGATGAAACTAAAAGGTTCTTCATGCTTCTCTTGGATTCTTGCTTGCACCTCCCCCAAAGGAGGGATACTTCACAGTTTGGGAAACCTTATTATGGGGAAAAGGTGCATCCAAGCCCCAAGCCATGAAGCACAACCAATGCCACTCAGAAGTCAACTGGCACTGACTTCTTGGAATAAAAGTGACACAATGAGCTCCTCCAAAAGGATCCACTACTACCCAAGCCACCTCACTCTTCACAGATGCAATTTCCAAATTCTCCTCAGGGGCAGTGCTACATATTACAATAGTCCAAATGAAAGGTGACTGAGGCAAGAATGGCAGCGAGTAATGTCAGCGGTTCCCGGAAGAGTTACAATTGGCATCCTAGATGTAGCTCAGTAAAAGGCTGTTAGCCATAGCTGCCACCTGCTCTTCAAGCAAAAACTATGAATTTAAGAGGGTCCCCAAACTAAATTTGTATAGAGAAGTGTAACCCTGCTTGAAGTTAATCAAGAAGTCCCACAGAAAGCGGCCTGTCTTTAATCCCACAGCTACTCCATCTTATTGGGATTGATCTCAACCAGTTCCACTCCCATTCATACCTGGATAAGCTTTAGATTACTAGACAAACTTCAGTGACATCAGTTATTTTCCAGTAGCGAAGCTATATAGTTGGACATTGTTAGCATACTGGCGAAACCTGACTCCAGGCAGCCAGATGACATCACCTAGCAGATTCAGGAAGATCTTGAAAAGGACTGGGAGTAGGAAGCGTTGGGGAATTTCCCCACTTAAGAGATCTAACATTTAATTTCTTACCAGCATTATTACTGGCTGAAGCCATTTCTTTGGAAAGATGAACCGTTGTTATAATACTGTGCCCTTTACTCCTAACTATTGGAAATGGATCAGAAGACTGTTCAATGATATCCAAAGCTATTGAGAAATCAAGCAAGACAAGGATTACATTATCCCTATCCCAGTCCTATGAGAGGTCATCAAGGGACACAATCAACGCTGTGCCATGCTGAATCTAGGCCCGAAACCAGACTGGTCAGATTCTCTATTTTTTTCCAGGGCCCAATGCAATTCCAGCCCAACCATAACCTTCCCCCAAAAGGGAAATTTGGAGATAGGCTGATAATTGCTCAGAATGTACAAGTTGAGAAAATTTTCTTGAGGAAGGGGCACGGCACTGCCCGTTCAAACATATGGTAACACTTTCTCTCTGAAGGATGCATTTCCCACCACCAGCTTTCTGTCAGCTCCCTGGAAGCTTTTACTACAAGGAGGGGCAGGGATCCAGACTACAAGGAGAGGACTCTATTTCTTCAGGAATGACAGAAACAGAACTATCCCAAATAGTATTGCAATGTGGAACCTCTGTCATCTTAACTAGGCTTGCCTAATGAACCTGTACATTGGACCTATACATTATTAAAAGATTAGATGTGATAGCAGCAGACCCCAATGTCTTTAAAATCCTGAAAGGGGACAAAGAATGAACCACAAATACATCATTCTCCTTGAATATTCTTTGGCAACTAATACATGTGAGAGATAGCAGGTATTTCAGCACTGTTTAGTATAAATATTGCAATTAAGATATTTTCAGACAGACAGGAATTTGTTTCCCTAGGGAGAGAACTGAACTCTGGAAGAAGAACACTAGCAACTCAACATTCCTTTTTTAGGGAGGTTTATTCCAAAGTCAAAACATTAGAAACAATTTACTCTTAGAAGATGTTGTTAATAGGGACTGTTTATAATAAATATGAATAATCAAAACATTGAAATATTATTCATCTTGATGCTTTGTTAGTTTTTGCAGAATCTAGTAGTATACAGCACAAAGATATTAAGACAGAAGAGTAATCTCATTAATGTTACGGAGAGCAGACTTTGGGTGAAAAACTAGCTTGCTTTAGGCAAGAACTAGCCTCCATTACTTGGATGGTGTCTGAGTGTATTGACTCACACAATTATACAACTAACATGGCCATAATTGCCTGGAATTGTGGGACGACTAGGAAAGTCTGAGTTAGATTTTCAGTACTGGTCAAGCAATGGTTGAGACTAGAGAGGGTTCAGGATGGCAAAAAGACTTTAATAAATTCACATGACCCACTAAAACATTTGTCATCCTCATAGAGGATAAAAATATATTAGTGCATGTTCACCCCAGAAATGCATATAAAATGGGCAAGATAGAAACAAGACAAGAGAAATGCATTCAGAAATGTCTCTAGAACAGTGCTATGTACAGCCTCATCTCCTGGTTGTAGACAGTTTCGTCTTCATATTTTTGTTAGCTAAATAATAATTCTTGTGAATCTTTCCTATCTGAATCAAAATTCTGTAAAGCCTCTGAGAATTTTGTAGGCAAGAAAAGTATAGGGATTTTTAAAGAGTTATGAAAACAATTCTTGCAGCAGAGATTTCCTAATGTTTATTAATAGCTTAGGCAAAATCAAGATTCCTGGAGACTTTGCTTCTAATGTTTTGCAGCTCTAGATCATCCTGACCATTAACTTGTCAGCTATGTTAGCTTTAGAAAATCCAGCCTATATCAATTATCATCTCTGGGCTATTCCTCCAACTAAAAAGCATAAATAAAGTACTTAGATGGAGGAATGACCCACAGTAATGATCAGGTGAAGAAATAGCAGCAAAATATTCAAGAAGGTTTTGCCCTAATCTCAGTGCATTCCAAGCTGTGCTCAGCTTGGCTCACCTCAGATTGTCTGGTGGCTGCGTTTTATGTCCTGGATTTTTAGTACTGTAATAAGCGACCCGAAGTCAGTGTATGTGGCTTGGGAGGCCATATACATTTGTTTCATAAAAGAAATGATTATGGCATGTCAATGAAAAGATAGCAAGTTGGATTAAACTTCAAACCTGCACACAGCCAATTGATCAGACCATTCTAAAGTGGCTTTAGACAGAGGATGTTTGCTCTCAGAGGACCAAAGACAGGGACAGGGATGTAGGAACTTCATACAGCTCTTATTACAACAGTATATATTTGGCAATTTCATTTTCTTGCAACATAGAAGAGGCAATGCTAAAATGACATAATACCCCCCCCCCAAAAAAAAAACTAAATGAAAGTAAACTAAATGAAAGTAAAATAAGATTTTAGTGTCCCCTGTAGGCAGCAGTGCCCAGCTGATCTTGGGTTGGTTATTAGGATGAGTAAACACAAAAATACTGGGGGTCAAGTACATCTTGGAAACTTTACTTTTCTTTTTCATAGTTTTTCATCCCTTCTAAAATTTGCCAACAGAGATCTTAAACAAATCAAAGGTTATACATAATATAACCAATCCTTTGGACAGAATTCTAAGTAACTTTTATTTATGCACAAACCCTGCTTTATTTCCTCCTGGTTTGCATATTCATTCTTCCAGTGCTCTTGCTACAGTTATAAAAAAACCTGAGCTACAAACTAGGAAGACCACAGCCAATCTCTATAGGAATCTCTAGCAAGTTGTTCTCAATCAGAATCTACACTGGCACTAGGGATATAATGCAAAACTACTTTACTGGTTTGTTGTGTTGAGAATGGCCAAGCATTTGCAAACATGAGTAAAGTGCCAAGATAATTTCAGAGTCCACTCTGCTTTCTTGCTGCCTGGTACCACTTTTCCTGAATCTAATACTAGAGGGACTGGGAACAACATAAAACATTGGAAATTAGATACTACTATAACTTTATTTAATACAGACCCAGTCTGACTGTTAAGCTGGAAATCTACTACCAAGCTACCATCAACACGATACCCAGTCCATATGATGTTACTTCTTAACATCATTATTCTTTGAATATCACGTTCTTACTATATAATTTATAAACTCACCAGATCAGTCAGGTTCTTAAGGTGAGATGGCATGATGAGCCGGTGGCAACCCAAACGATTCTGTTCAGTTTCATGGATACCGCAGGTTACAAGAAGGAACAAGGTTAATTGCATAAAGGCAACCATGTTTTCCTGGGCTGTGGATGAAAAAGAAGACTTGTCTTAGAGCCTTGCATTTTCTGCTCCTATAGATAGGACTGTCCTTAGCAAGCCTTTAAATTTCATTGTTTTTCATTTTTAATGTAAATCAACATTATACTTCAAACGTATGTCATAAACTCATCCATGTCTGGCTAATGTGGTACTGTGTCCTCTCTCTCTCTCTTTTTTAAACAAGTAGCCATAGAATTTCCTCAGCTTATCTAGAGGATTCCTCACTTGTTTCTCTCCTCCTCTGGTTTGCCACACATCTTCCTTCCAAACCACAAGTGCTGGGAAATCATTCTCTGTTCTCCCACTGCCCTTTGCTACAACATCTTACTAGCAAAGACTGTGGCACTGTCTCAGAATTACCATCCATTATTGCATAGAGGTTTGGTTTTTAAAAAAGTGTAGCTTTTTTTTTAAAGTCAGTGCTAAACTATCACAATATCAATATTTCCTTCTACTATTTGTACTTTCCCACCGGGCCTTTGCTTCAGACCGATTTGTGCTTGGAACGGATCATATCAAATTACCACATATTGGGCATGGCTCCAACAATAACTCTTTTCCATCCTGCTGGCATCCATGACTGCAGAAATCTCTGGACTATATCCATTTCTGAAGCCTGCTACATTTATTTAGCAAAGCACGGCAGCACTGCTGCTAAGGCATGAATTTCCCAAGAGTGCTTTAAAGTGCACTTGATAGAACAATCTAGGAACCTTTTCAGGAAGTTCTGAAGAGTTAACTCTGGTTTGCAAGCATTCTTTCCTCCCTCCACCTCCATTCTTATGTTCTTATTAGGAAAAGAAGAGGTCAGACAAGTAGCCAAGCTGGGAATTTCCCCCATTGTTACAGCTCAGATGGATTGCACATTCCCTGCTGTTCTGTGACAAAGCTGGTTTTTCCCTTCCTTGTGCAGATTAAAATATTTGCTCTAACATAATGAAGTATTGCAGCTCTCAGCTCTATTTCCCTAAATTCAGTTTTTAGATGCCTATTGCAGTCCTGCTCCATGCCACAATTTATTTATTTAGAAAATATACTGAATATATGCAGTGGTAAAAGCATATACACAGAAACCAGGAGATTGTTAGTTCTAGGCCTGCTTCAGGCATGAAAGATGATAGGCAACTTTCGGCTAATCAAAGGCTGCTGTGGGGAAAGTAAGAGGCAGGAATATTAGGTATGTTTGTTGCCTTGAATTACATATAAAAAGTGTGATTAAAAATATAATTAATAATGGCTGCAACAAAAATACTATCAAATCATAAAAAATTAATTACAATCAATATGTAAAACACGAAGAACTAAACAAATCCTTAACAATAAATTATTTAAATATTACAAGCAAGCATGTTTTAGCCCAGCCACAGAAAAGACAGAAATCATCCTTTAAGTCACAAACATTCAAGGTATTTATTTGTATTCTGCCTTTATTCTTTTTACATATAACTCCAACTCAAACATATCCAACACGCCTACTTCTTCCTATTTTCCCCCACAACCACCACCCTGTGAGGTGGGATAAGCTGAGAGAGTATGACTGGCCCAAAGTCAGCCAGTTCCTCCTCCTTCTCCATATCTTTCCATTCCCCTAATTTTTATTATCCAAGGAAATTGCTCAAGTCCCACAGATCAATTTGGAATTTCCCCTTCAGTATCTTCTGAAACTGCTGTTGTTTCAAAACAGACTGCAGATGCTAAAAATGGGTATTTATCTTTTGTTGCTTCCCAAAGGACTGTGTTCCAAAATTCTCTGCTTTGAAAAGCTCCAGAAGTTATAGTCTTAACAGGACACGAAATGGTTCCAAGATAGAGGGCAAATCTACAGAATAGCAGTGTGGAAAAAAGAAGGCTAAGAATTAAGTTAGAAGACCACCAAGTTGCAGCAACCACCAACAGACAAAGCAGCTCCAGGGACTTACTTGAAAAAGCTGGATCTACAAACCACAGCTTTTTCCCCACAGGAGCCAGTCTAGATGTTGAGACTAACCTCTAGATCCCCACTCAAGTCTCCCTTGCGATTTAAGGCAATGGAAGCAATGATCCGAGCAGCCACCATCGTCTCCAGAAAGTTCACTTGCACTAACTGATTGGGAATCCTCTGTATGGCATTTGAGCCTTTTTTAAAAATGTTCTCAAATACTTTAATATATATTTGCAACTAAGAATATAAAAAATGGTTTGACTATTCTGCAGAGGATTTCCAATCTATAAATCTATCATCCATCTATAAATACTAGGAATAACAGAGGAAAATGCTCCAGAACAAAAGTTACTCTATCCTGCACAGATCAAAACCAGTTATTTGAGCTTCTATATCCAGACTGCAAAAAATATGGGCAGCTACTAGAGGGCAGCAAAGATTTGGAGAGGTTTCACATGCTTTTTTCATTAGTGCCATCTGATGGTCATATGAATTTTTAGGGCCCTGTGGTAACCCTATTCTTAGGTCACCAAAAGCGTTTATTTGCCTAGCAATAAACCTGGCAGTGCCTCTCTATAATGCTTCATATCAACTTTCAAGTTTGGGTAATAACTATGAAAAGAATATCATGCTTTTCTGCCTCTTCAGCCACTTATTTAGTTTGGTCCTTCCAAATACACTGGAGCCTAACTCCTGTCATCCCAATGTTAGACAAGATTAAGAAAGCTCAATTACACCTTCCAGCTGTTCTCTCTTCTTGGTTTTCATAACTTCACTTTTGGATCCTGCGCACAGTTCTCTTCTCCACCGGGCTGATGCCACTGCATGCTCCTTCCCCTTCCCCTTCCCCTTCCCTTTGGCACCTTGCTGTCCACTAGAAAAGCCCTGTTCCTCCAGAACAATATAGGGGTTATTTTATGCCATAGCATTCCAAAGTTATTGTCCTTCTACAAACTTGGGGAATCTTCCAATCATTTGTTCGCTGAGCTTAGCAAAAGAGTCCAAAGGGAAGGAGGACGAGGGGGAAATAACAAAGAAGATTTGGAAAAGACTTCGAATCATGCTTTGTGATTAATATGCCCAATTAGAAAGCACTGGGTAGCCTCTAATAATGTATGTTCAGCTTGAAAGTGAAATAGATCTATAGGATCTTAACATTAAGAGAAGTCTTTCAAGCCTTTTTTTTTAGTTTAACTGCCTGCAAACAAGAGCTGGCTGAGTATAGTGTTTAATGGCACCAAGCTTGGAACGAGTGTGAATCTAATTCTGCATTGAGACAAAAATTTTGGGGTGACTTTGGGCCAGTCACTCTCTTTCAGCCCTAGGGAGAAGACAATGGCAAATTACTTTCAAATTGGGAAGGCCTAGGACCACCGTTTAACCAGGAGACATTAAAAGTACATCACTAAATCATATTTTGCTTAATTATGGCAGAACATGTGAGCGTAGCCAATTTTGGCTACATATCTAAGGATGCACACAACTATTAACCATATGTTGTTGGAACTTATTAATTTCCAACCTTCCATACCTTGTTGGCTTACTTTGATGGCACCCATTCAGAATGACTGCTTTATAGGGGCTTGGCCACTGTGTATTGTTAACCATGGTTTCTTTTTCACATGCTCCCTTTTATTTTGTGACTCAGAGCAAAAACCTACTCAAAAACAGGTTCAAATTAATCTCTGAGAAATCAAAAGGCTATACAGGAAGAAAAGTTTCAAGTCTTTAAACACTAGTTGGTTTATCTACTTGAGTACTGTACAACAGAAAAGTCCTATAGTGCTCTAAAACTTCCATACCAGGAGAAAACTTTACTCCAACATTTGATGGGTCCCTTAATCTGAGGCTATGTATGCAAAGAGCTTGGCTACATGCTGGTAGCACTAATAAAGCAATGTGAGTGCATTACAGTGCAGCTGATTTCAAAAGGAAACAGCAACTTATTCAGGACCACAATGCATGTTTATTCGAAAAATGCCCTTTGGGCCTTCCTTCCAAGCAAACATTGGCCAGCTGGAGCCGGAGGAGCAGTTTCTCAAGAAGGGCTTCAATTTTTCTTTAGATTTTTCTGACCAGCTTTATGTAACTTGACAGGAGAGGGCGTGAAAGATGAGGGAGAGTGGGGGAGAGGGAGAGAAGCCCGGAGCCAGTTACCAGCAGAGGTCAGTAAATGCCCCAGAGGAGGAAGAAGCCAGAGGGCAACAAGACCATCCTGCACTGCCGGTCTCAACAGTGATAAGCAACGGTCAGCGCCGTTTTATCGCCACAGTTTAGTAGAAAGCCCGCGTTTGCAAACGGCGGTTCTTTTTTTTTTTTTTTTTTCATTCTAACTCGGCAATAACTCCTAAGCGGAATGCTCCGCAGGGATTTGAAGGTTCCCCGCAGCTGCCCAAGACAGACCGAGCCAACTGTCAGAGCAACTGGGCCGAAGCGTGAGCGCCTGGGACGGCTGCAAAGGAACTGGGTGCTTTGCGCAACTGCTTGAAAAGCAACTATATGCCGACACTCTGCCGGCCCGGAGAAGACAAGCATTTGGCCGCCAAGCCTCGGTCCCCTTTACAACAAACACCTCCCCCCCGCTCCGAAGGGCTCCTACCTTCGCCGCGCGCACGCTTACTATTCCGGGGACTGCACTGCAAAGGCTCCGTGGGGCTTCAAGTCCAGCTTCGCGAGGGCTAGAGGGCGCGCCTTTTTCTTGCAATTAGTCCCGCTCCCGTTGATAGGCGGCCGGCAAGCGGGGGCTGGTACTTCCACTTCGAAACAACAATCCTCAAGAAAGACTGCCTCCCGACTGCTGGCTTGCCTGGAGGTCGTGCTTATAAAGAGCTGCGCCGAAGCATGTGGTTTACGGGAAAGCACCTTGGATCGGCGCCAGGTTTTAGCGCTCCTTCCCTTCTGCCGGTGATCGCCCTACTTTTGCCTCCGTGGACTCTTTGCTGCTCTGTTTTTCGGAGGCTGTGCTGTAAAAAAAACGGGTGACTCTCGGGGACAGCTGTGGTCGATCCTTGCCGCCGATCCTTGCGCCACTCGCCTCCCGATCGTGCGCCGCGCGGTACACCTGACAACGCCTTTGCTCCGGTCCCCCTGACATCTCGATTCTTAGAGGCCTTGGGGGCAGGTGTCAAATAACCATACTTATTGCAATCATTGACAAAAATCCTTCCAATGATGAGCTGTTGGACTTCATTGCTGGACTCAGGTCTATCAGCGCGATCCAGCGGCTGAGTTCCGAAAACCTTCTAAGCCATCCTGGTTTGATTAAGCTACAAGTGGCTTTTACAAGATATGCTAACCATTAACAATGGCCATAAACCACAATAGCTGGATTCACACAACATAACGAGCTACAGTAATTGGCTTTACCACAGCCGTCTGACATCTGTATCAAAGTAACTCACTTATTCTAAAATAAAGTTATTCTGAAGTTTTACTTTAGAATAAATATGCATCATACTGTGCAGTCTATTATGCATTTATATAATAATAAAGCTTTACTGCCCAGGATTATATCTATTAACACTGGAGTCTCACATGACACACAAAAATCAGATGCTAACTATATAAGGTGTGCACAATATACTGAACTACAAAGAAGTCATCATCCATATTTCAGCCAGGCATTCTGTGTATACTAACGATGTACTTGTTGATACTATAACAGTGCACTCAACAACGTGGAGAAGAGGCAATATTCCTTGCCCTGGTTGGTTGGTTGGTTTTGCAATAGAAGAAACAATATAAAACATGGACATGGGAGATTTTAAGGAGCAGCCCAAGAGCTCACAGAAACACGGGAGAAACCTAGCTATATGTAGAGACCTCAGGTGCTCTCTGAGCTTGGTTGTTTGCTTGAAGACATTTTGTTACCTAATGAGGTGAAAGCTACTTGGCCACGAAGAGCTGGAAAGTTGATCAACATGGTCACTAAGGATCAACATCAACTTGATAGTGCATAATCAATGGAGGGCTGATAGCAGGGACCTCTACCATGGACATGAAAAGTGGCAGAATTTTGATTGCATGGACATAGTTATAATTTTTACTTTTTTGACCTCCCACCTCTTGTGGATGTCCCAGCTGAGAGCTTGTTTTGCTCTCCTATAGCAGGTCTTATTCCTCCTCCAGCCCCAGCCCTGAACATGATATTCTTAATATTAGGAACCAGGAAAGGAGCGAAGGGCTGTGAAACATGATGTTGTTGTTGATGATGTTGATGGTAGTGATGATAGTGGTGGTGGAAAGGATAGTCAGGAACAGCATCATTTCACATTTGCAAAACATTGCCAGCTGATTAAATTTACACACTGTGTTAAACTGTGGCATATTTAACCCATGGTTTGCTGAATACACCACAATGATAGGATCATACAACACTTTAAGCCATGGTTTCATATCAGAATAGCTGAGTTCATGCATCAAACTAAACCAAAAACAAACAAATCCCATACAGTAATGTTTAAGTGGATATAGCAGGGTGGATATAGCACTTTAAGAAGGAAAAGGTGATTAACTTGTAGGCAGCTGAATAATTTGATTGAGTGAATCTACTTAATAGGGCCCTCAATTCTGAAAATCTAATCTAATTTCTAAAATTTTAAATGACCAGTTTAAATGAACTGTCAAAATGCTTTGTTGTATAGATGTTTTTATTTAAGAAAAAAGATTCAGAATGAGTTAGATTAACATTGTAGATTAATATGATATAAACTAATAGGGTCTGTGAGCACTGCATGTTGTGACTCCATCCAACAAGCAATTCCAAACTTTAGGGTTGTTGTTTTTTTAAATTAGTCTAGTTTTGTTACTTCATTCCCCCCCCCCTTTGTTTTATTTGTTTATTTTTTCTATTTTCCTTTCACAAGTATAATTTAAGTTTCCATTTAAGGATTTTTTATGGGGTGTAATACAGATACTTGGATTGAATTGTTTGTTTGCTATTTAAAATTTCTATTTTCTATTTGTTTTATTTGTGTGGGTGATTTTTACAAAATTTTATTAAATTTTGGTGTTTTTAAAGAAACACCATTTATTTTATTTATTTTTATACATTTTATACATTTTTATACCTTTTAAAATATATATACAATATAGCCTGTTGGATTTTATGGCCAGGTCACATATAATGTGGTAGCTGGCCTTCTAACATTACTTTAATATTACTTTAGTTTAATTAATCCGGTTTCTTAGATTATGTAACCCATACATTTACAAACCAGTCAAAGGCTAGATCTTACAACATTCTAGTTTAAAATGCAATTGGCTTTTTTTTGTGGTTCAGTTTTGTGCTGTTGGAAGAAATATCCTTCTGGGTTCAGTTCCAAGTGGGAAAAAAACACTGGAAACATGGGAGACTGCTTGGAAGGATGGTTCTAATGGTGGACAGGACCACATGATTTGTGGTCCTGGCAGAAAAGGGATCACATGTTTTGAAGATCTTAGCAGAAAAAAAGGGGCAGAGATGCTGAGAATCCCTTGGATTTATATCCTTTGACTTTGAACTTCCTGGGGCACAGGAAGTGTATCCTGATTGGTTGTCAGACTCCCATGGGGCCTTGCAGCCTTCTGAAAAACTTCCAGTATTGGAGCATTTTCTGTAGGCAACTTGTTCCACTGGTTATTTGTCCTCACAGTTAGGAGGTTTCTACTTAGTTCTAGGTTGGTTCACACTCCTTGATTACTAACAGAATAATAGAGCTGGAAGGGACCTTGGAGGGCTTCTAGTCCAACCCCCTGCTTAGACAGGAAACCCTACACTACTTTAGACAAATGGTTATCCAATCTCTTCTTAAAAACTTCCAGTATTGGAGCATATACAACTTCTGGAGGCAATTTGTTCCACTGATTAATTGTTCTGTCAGGAAATTTGAGGGACTCCTACAAAAATGAGGGAATCAATTTTCCAAAGCACCAAAAGGCACAAGAAACAACGGATGGAAACTAACCAAAGAGAGAAGCAACCTAGGACTAAGGAGAAATTTCCAAAGAGTGAAACCAATCCACCAATAGAATAGCTTGTCTTCAGAAGTTGTGGGTGCTCCATCACTAGAGGCCTTCAAAAAGAGTGAGGGAAATACACCTCAAAAGGACAGTGCCAGGAACCAGTAAAACAATGCAGAAAACTCAAAACAGCCATTCCTCTTTTTGTTTAAAAAGTCACCCCCCCCAAAAAAAAAGCAAATGTAGCAGCTGAGAGGAAAATTGAAAGTCTGGACGGGCTGCCAAAAGTCATGAACCCTTCCAACTCTGTTATTCTATGTTCTCTATGTACTAAATTGTGTTCTGCTTTGCAGCAGAAGCAATACAGCTGGCTGGACGACACATGCATTGAATTCACGGCCTGTATGATCAAGCTGCATCATCTTGTCGTTCTTCCTGAAGGGAAGAGGTTAATCCCACCCTTCGATGGGTGATTGATGGGTTTCCCTGCCCTAATGCTGTCAGTTTCTGTTGTTTATTGACTTACTTCAGCGTGTATCAGCGGTATTCCAGCTGCAACTGTTAAGTGGTTCTTGGATGTCTGCCCGGAGGTATTAACTGAAGTGAGAGAAAGAAAAAAAAAACTCTTTTGCACTTTATTTTTAGCCGGTTCTCCAAAGTGCATAAGCAATTACCTAACAGTTCCGGCGAACCGGTGAGAACCCGCTGCATTCCACCCCTGAACCCCCCCGTGAAAAGACTTGGGAGTTTGATGGTGCAGATATGGCAGCCATCTCGACGTTTTTTGACCCACGAGCTGTAGGGGGAAATGGCCCTGTGTTTGACCACCCGTAGTCCATTTTGGATCACCATTTCTCCTCTACTTCCTTTTCCTGGCCGATTGGCGGAGCTCCCTAGGACTCACAGACTCTTTTTCCAACCTTCAGATTTCCCTTTACAAATATTATGGGGTGAAACTGAGGAATTCAACCCGGAAGCAGCTCGTCAAGGAAGGCTTGAAAACGCTCCTGGGTTTTTCCTGTCATGAGGAAACGGACAGAGAGGTGAGTGGGAGT
>JANHFL010001250.1:51530-63067 GCA_032468155.1 Oxyrhabdium leporinum | reverse complement strand
ACCTGGAATTAAGGAGAAACTTCCTAACAGTGAGGACAATTAACCAGTGGAACAGCTTGCCTTCAGAAGTTGTGGGTACTTCATCACAGGAGGTTTTTAAGAGGAGACTGGACAGTCACTTGATTCTATGCCTTTGTTTATAACAAACAAGGATTGTATTAGCTTTTTTGGCTGCTGCTGCATAAAGACTATATCCAGTATTTAGAATTTGCATGCTTTTTTTAATCTAGCCAAGAATACTTAATACTCTCACAAAATTCAAGCCATCACTAGATTGTCTCTTCCTCCACCATCAACCTCACCCTACCCTGGCTTATGACTGGTCACTTAGTGATTGATGGAAGTTACACTGGACCTCCCCAGAGCTACCTATGATCCAGTTTTGAAATTCTGCTTCCCTCCCCCCCCATCATGTGATCACAGTTTGGGTGCTGGGCAACAACTGTTTGCAGTGTACCACGGTGACATGACTGAGATTTGTGACTTGTTTTGCAGAACTGGATTCAGAAATGGTTGCATGTGATGGCACTGATGCATAAAACTAGTATTGAGTATAATTAAAAAGAAGACAAAGCACTAACAAATGTAAGGTTTCCTATAGTAATAATTTAGCTTACTTGCCACGCAGGCTTTTGTTTTATTTCATTGTTTTTAGTAGCTTGTGCCTTTGGTCACAACGAAGTGCGTTCTGTTCTTTTCTAGCTCAGTAATCAGTTGCGGCTTAATTCAGAGAACACACCATTTTTTTCTTGGGTTAGAAGACTGGTTGGGATGGTCAACTTCAGATCCATACAGCTCCTGAACCCATTTTTTTGGCAATCCTCCCAGACCACAGTCGTTCAAAAATTATGGCACAGATTTTTGCAGTATAAGGTAGAAACGTATACAAATTCCACACCGTATTTTTTGTAAAGGAAAACAAAATCTTCAAACTATTCTCCACTGGGGAAAAAAAAAGGAAAATCTGGTTCTATCCACATGCAAAAGGCTTCGCATCTTTGCCTCGGTCACAGCTGCTCTTGCCTCAGAATATTTCAAGTTAGCCGTGACTATCGGAAGTTGCCTCCTTCTATTCTAAGAACAGCAAGAATCATGTGAACTTGCTCAAGGAACAGGAATTCACGAGAAGTTCCTTAAAGCAGAAGATGGGGGAGCAGAAGCAAAGTGTCAAGAGACAATAAGACTGCTGCAACAACACAATCCTGGCCTGTTGCTATTGTGGAAATAAATCAACCAACAGTCCTATCAGTTTCTGATTGGGGGAAAATAAATTGCATCATATTGCCTTTTTCTCAAGCAATAAAATATATTGGACTATATGCACACAAAGACTTTTCTAAATGTGCCAAGCCCAACTGAGGTAGCTATGGTGTTGCAACTGAGTTAAAAGCTAAACCGCAACTGGGGGCCATTGACTGAATGGGCTTTGACAAACCTCAAGGTACTGGAGAGAGCTCCTAGGTAAAACTGAGGATATTGATGAAGGTTAAAAAAGAAGATAAACATTTCTAACAAAGATAACCATTACCTCTTGCTGGGTTTGTTTTGTTTTGTTTGTTTTATTATTCTTATCTATCAGAAATACAGCATAACAACACAAATGATGATCAAGAAGAAAATTACTAATAAAACTTTATTTTAGATTTGAAGCTGAGACACCAAAGATATTTTCAGAATGAAACATGTTTTTGGCTAAGCATTTCACTATTGAGAAACAGCTTTTAAGTTATTCTATGTAGATTAATCTCTTCTTCTATGTTGTCATTTTCAGTTGTTTTTCCAAACTTCATGTTGCTGCAAATATTTCGGTTGTATTCCTCTGTAGTTTTTCCATCACATATTTTATCTTTATAAATTATTTTTCCTAGTGTTTTCCTGCATGTGCTGGATCTGCTTTTCAGATCAACAAATGCCATTTAAGTGTCCTGCCATGACATTGTATATGGTTGTTGACCCATTGGTTGTGACAGAAATTGACCAATTGGTTTGTCACCTGAGCCTGACATTGGTTGGTCTGTGCCAACCTTGTGGGGGGAGGCAGTTTCCAGTGCCACCAGTGAGGAGGGACGGACCATGCTGCCATTATATCTTTACAAATAAATGTACAGAATTTGATGACTATTTATACCTAACTGGGATAGCTTTTGTTTCATATTTCCTAGCAATAAGAGACTTCTAAGCAGGACTTAGGATAATATTTTAGGAATGTTCTTGTTCTAGGGTACAGCAGCATTGTTCATCACCTCCATCTGGTAGATCTTTCTTAATATATACCTATCTCTTGGGCCTAATTGAGCCAAAATTCTGCTCAGCCTTGTGTTTACTTAACAAATCAAACATATTATAGCTTAGTATAATGACCTGGTTGATAAAATATACTAAAACAATGGCTATGTTTCCATAACATATTGAACCACAGACCTCCCAACCACATTGCAAGCTAATCTAATATGTTCTGCAAATCCAGCCAGAGAAAAACAGACAAGAAGAAAGTTATCTAAGCATATGCAGAATATTCTCCCCTTGTCATTAAAAAGCCACAGTGAATTTGGCAACTTGTGATAGACACAGCATCACTCATCTTACCCTGATGAATGCCATGCTTAAAATCAGGATCATGAAAATCTTCCAACCACAGAGGACTTGCTGTGCAGAGAGGCCTTTGCTAGAGTAAGCTGATCTTACTGGCTTATTTCTTTCAGAAAGAAGTGAGAGCAGAGCCTGAATGATAGATTGATTAGTCTGTCCTTAGCATTATTGCCCCACCCACAGTGCACATCTAGAGACAGGAGTTCAATCCACCGTCCTAATGCAGTGACTGGGGAATTATGGGAGTTGGAGTCCACACATCTTGAAGTTGCTGAGGTTGAGAAACACTGTTCTAATGATCTGGTGCTCAGAGATTTGCCTTGGTGACCTCTACATTATCCCTATGGTAGCTTTGTTTGTAGTATAAAAGGCAGCCATGCAAAACCGAGAACCCGTACTCTCACTGGGGTATTGCCTCATCAGCCCATCAGCTCCCAAGACTGCCATTCTCTCCGCTTGATTGTGTTTATTTTGACATTCTTGGTTTTCTTCAATTGCTTCTCTCCATTGTTTTGAGAATGGCATTTTGCTGAGCCAGTCATACAGAGAGTCTCCTGGGGCAACCAGGACTGCACCTCTTTGTCTCAATAGTGCAACCATCTAATAGAGGCATATGGGGGGAGAGGAACACTAACTTTCTTATCATTCTCAGTTCTTAGATTGTTTCCCCTACACCGCTGGCCGTTTATCTATCCCCCCTTATCAGCTTGTTTAAACATACCAGTAAATCCAGAGGTGTGTTTCAATAAGCACTAGCAGCTAACTGATCTTATTGGGGCTTAGAAACTAATAAGGGTTAGAGGCAAATATTTGAGCAGAAGACCATCCAGGAATTTACTGGGCTGCAGGCTTTTGGGGAAGAAGTAAAAAAAGCAACCCTCATCCAGACTGATGCCAGCAAAATTTCTTGGATGTATCTGTGAAGTTGCCAGCAGTCAGGATCAAACTGAGGGAGACTACTTTAAAAAGCCAGGTCCTGCTAATTAGTGGGACTTCATTTTTATTTTGCAGCATACAAAAGAGAATTCAGCTCAGCAGAGGATCTTACAAGGGAAGACATGAGAAACATCTCTAACGGTACTGAACTTCTTGGCATCAAAAATGAGAATGGGTTGATAGCAATACTGGTAGTGCGATCTTACGGACTTCCGTTCTGAAGTAAATCCCATTAAATTCAGTATGATTTATTGCAAGGTAAGAGCATTTAGAATAGCAGGAACCTGACAATAAATAGTTGGACAAAACAGGCCTATGTCCGTTTTGTTAAGATTTTCACTGTCAAATACTTGGCCATTGAATATTCTTAATGTTTTAATAAGCAGGCATTTTTAGACATCACCACATTTCCCAAAGGCAATCTAGTTGACAGAAAAATCATTTGGATATAAGAAGTACAGAATGTACTTCTAACTTTCATGGTGCAATAGTAAATCTGGCTTGACCTGAATATGTCAGTCGGTAGCAAGAGAAAATATTTTGCAGAACAAATAATGCATAAAATGTGATTGAAATCCATTCATACAGTAGCTCTTGCATTATTTGCTTACCAGTAATCATTCCAAAACTAATCCAATTTATGAAATACTCATCACATATCATTTGTTTGACATGACTTGCCTTTCTTCTGTTACAGAACTGAAGGTAGAATCTGTAGTGATTCTAACTACGGTATTTATTTACATTTGTATACTGCTTGCTATAATAACTCCAGTCAGCATACAATGTATAAAACTTACTATAAAACAATTCACAGTCAATAAAACTGTAATAGAAACATTATGATTAATAAAATGTTTGCTACTAATACAAATGCCTTCTGATGCCAAATGCCCTCTTAAAAAATATTGCCATTATCTCTCTCTTTTTTTTTAGCAAGATGTGGGGGAAGGTGTTCCAGAGAGAGGGCGCTGCTACTAAGAATGTTGTTTTACAAGTTCAAACTTCCCTCATTTCTTCGGGGAGCCTGGTACTGTCTTTCTCTGCTAGATGATAGAAAGTGGGCAGATTCTACATGGAGATGATGGTCCCAGAGATAACAAGGACCTGAATCATAAATGGCTTTATAAGTAATCACCAACATCTTAAACTGGTCCTGAAAAACTATTGGCAACTAAAACAGCTCAGGAAACATGTGTTTTTCTGCTGTATGAATTAATGCCAATCTGCAGGCAGGTACTATAACTGTATTCTGTACCAACTGTAATTTGTATTTTTTGCGGAGTTGCCTCACATGAAATAAATTGCAGTAGTCTAACACATGACAAGGACATGAACCACTGCTTTCCATAGCTTCTGGTGCAGGGAATGACACAACTAGTGCACTGCCAAACTAGGCAAAAGATTTTTCTGGCCAGAACTCCCACCAGGAGCTGTGAGTACAGGAGAATTCCAAGACTGACTTCCAGCAAATTTGGATGAGGTACAATCCCATTTAAAGGAAGTGGAGCATCCATGGAATCAAAAGATTTCTGAATCAATGGTAAAGCCATCATTGCAGGAATTTGACCATCCATTTTATCCCATATACAGGTAGTTCTCGACTTACAACCATTCATTTAGTGACCATTTGAAGTAACATCATTGAAAAAAGTGATTTATGACCGTCTTTCACACTTATGACCGTTGCAGCATTCCCGGGGTCGTGAGATCAAAATCTAGATGCTTAGCAGCTGGCACATATTTATAACGGTTGCAGTGTCCCAGGATCATGTTTGCAACTTTGCAACTTTCTGACAAGCAAAGTCAATAGGGAAGTCAGATGTACTTAACAACCTTGTTACTAACTTAAGAATTGCAGTGACTCACTTAACAACTATGTCAACAAAGGTCATAACATGGATCAAAACTCACTTAGCTATCTTGCCTTAGCAAGAGAAAGTTTGGGCTCAATTGTGGTCATAAACCAAGGACTACCTCTAGTTCCTCAAAGCCTTGAGGCAGTATATCGATATTTCTACAACTTCTCCCGTTTGGTCTAGGGTATGGCTGAGCCCTCACATAAGTGTTCAAAGATTCAACCTCTGTTCCTCCGTCAACTCCAATTGCACCACCCCTTCAGAAAGGGGCAGAACCCCTGCAAAACAATTTTTAATACTTGCACTCGGTACAAAGGCCAGGATTGATGGTCACAATATGCCAGGATTGATGGTCACAAACATTACTGAGAAAGCTAGCAGGACAAGGGTCTCCCCACCTGGTCTCAGTTTTAGTTATCCACAAGAATAACAAATGTAGTCTCTATTGAATGCTTAATATTGAAACCCCCAAAAAAGAGACTAGATAATAGTCTCATCCAAGATTTTTGTAGTTGAAGTACAGCCTTCTTCTTCCATAACCTTTCCAAGAAATGGAGACTGATCAGTAGTTATGTATGACTGTTGGGTAACGAGATTTTTTTTTAAAAGAAATTCATTAATGTATTTGTCATATGCAGGATATTTTAGATAATGGCCTGGGTTCTTTCTACAGACACTGAAGTGATATGCATCTTTGTTAGATGTTGAGGAGATTTGGTGAAAACAATTTCTTTCCAGAGATTAAGTGTCAGGTAAATCTCAGAGAAAGCATCAAAGGTGGCTTTAGCATTATCCCTCACACCAGCAGTGCAGTTTCTTGCAAAGTAGCCCAGGTTATTAGTTGTTGATGCCAACCATCATCAGTTACTTCTTGGGAAGTAGGATGGCCAAAATCCCATATTATCATTAGAGCTTATTAACTAAGGACCAACATGATCATTGTAATCTCCAATGTTAACAAACACCTTGAATGTGGTGTAATGTTAGCACATCTTTGCTTCTGGTCTTTTAGATTTTTTTTATGTCTTCTCTCAAATATTAGCCATCCTTCCTAGCTTTGTAATTTCTGTAAATTTTGTAAGCATTCCCTAGATTCCCTCATCTGCATCATTTATAAAAATGTGGAACTGCTCCAAAACCCTAACCCTTTTGCACTCCACTCAAGATTTTTCTAAACTGATTTAGCAATCTGAATTAAGTTAAGCTCTTACTAAATTATTGATTTAAATATTCAACTAAAATTAGGTCAAGCTGATTTGAATGATTGGATCAAAGTGAAATTGGTTTTCAAACTCATTTGTCAATTTGAGATGTGTTTTTCCTGATTTGCCTTGGCATATTTTCAAGCAGAAGTCACAAGCTGAAACAAGCTGTTTTACAGTAATTAAAAAAAAATCAAGATACCAAGATGAGTTGCAAATTTAAACTATTATTTCAGAGTTGACATGCAGCATTTGTTCATTTAGAGCTGTTTGCAGGGAACAAAGAGAGACTTCCTCAATTTGAGGAGAGATCTCTACAGAGGCCAGTGAAGTTTCCATTGTTTTACTGTGTTGTGCTTTCAAGTTGATGCTTTCCAGTCAGTGCTGACTCCTAGCAACTTCCTGGACAAGTCCCTGTAGTTTTCTTGGCAAGATTTCAACAGTGGTTTGCCATTGCCTCCTTCCTAGGGTTAGGAGAGAATGACTGGGTCAGGATCACCTAGCAAGCTTTATGCACTCTACTCCTGAGGCAGGATTAGAACACACCGTTTCATGGTTTCTAGTCCGGTGTCTTCACCAGTATATAAAACTGGCATTCTGATTTACCTAGGTGGCAGTAATTAAATCAGGTATCCCTCCTTTAACTGACAGCCAGGCTTTTTTTAACCAATTATTCCACACTTTCCAGAATAGCTCTAACCACCAACCAACCCCCTGAAGACTACAAATACTACAAGGCAACCCCATTTCTGAACCATTGCATTGAGGAAGCCTTGTTGGGAGACAAGGTGAAATATTTGCAGAAAACCTGATGGACATTTTTGGCACCGACCTGCCAAAGTCTGGAGAAGCCAGCAATTAAGTAAATGTTTCATCTACTTCATAGTCCATTTTTGAGTCAAAAACATTTACTCATAAGTATCTGATATTCAGATGAGATTTTTATAAATAAATCAGTGTAATAAATATAATCAGTAAGCAAACCTCATAGTGGATCTTGTCTTTTACTTGTGCCTAACATAGCAGGCAGCCTTCCAGTTGCTTGCTTATGCACCTGTCTTAGTTAATTCACAAATGTGTATTATAAAATTATACATCCTCCTTCAACAATGAGTCAGTTCTACTGGTGAACCAATGTTTGCGGATGCAAAACAATGACACCATTGAGATTGCCTTACTTTTCCCTGACGGAGAGAGGAGTGAGGCAGAGGCTTTCACTGGTGCTTCAAAAGGATGTCTGGACCATTCCAAAAATAGCACAGTGCCGAGTCATGTTCAGCTCTGCATTAACAAGCAAGGAAAAATGGGAGAGGGAAGGGGGGAAGTAAAGTCATTGATGAAACATGTCCTCCTACATATGGTCAATCTCATGGCGCAAAATACTTTTTTAATGTAAGAATACTTGAAATAATATTTGTTCTTAATTAGGGAACCCAATATAAAATGATGCCAATAAGGCCCATAGCTCTCAGTGACTGGTTGGAGGCATTAAATACTCAATTATTATACAGATAAGCAAGGGTTTGGCAGACCTTTTTTTTTTAAAGGTCAAAACCTTTTGAAGAAAAAGTTAAATTCCTGATGTGCACCAGGGTGCAACATAGGTGACTTCCACATCGTATCCACACCCAATTTCCTCAGAAAAAAATTGAGAAAAGCCCCCAGTTGTCTTCATTTCTGATGACTCAGAAACACAGAGAACCAGGGCAAAAATTACTGTCTACACTGTGTCTCCCAGTTTCTAGAGCAATAAAAATCCTTTTACTTCACACAAAAGGGATGGAAGTGAAATAAATCAAGAAGAACCCAAGCAGCTGGGCACTTGGCATCCTCCTTGCTGGATAGAAAAAGGCTGCCAGGATCTTTTTAATTCAACCTCTACTCTCTTCAGCCTTTTGAGGAATGCTGCAGAGTTCTGAAACCACCTTTTCCTAAACCTTGGCAGTTAGAATCATCGAGTGGGAAGGGAACTTTGAGGTCTTCTAGTTCAACACCCTGTCCAAGGCAGGAGACCCTATACCTTGCTGGACAAATTGCTGTCCAAAGTTTTCTTGAAAACCTCTAGTGATGGAGCACCATAACTCTGGGAGGCAAGCTATTCCAGGGGTCTCCAACTTTTGCAACTTTAAGACCTGTGAACTTCAACTCTGAGGAATTTTGGGAGTTGAAGTCCCCAAGTCTTAAAGTTGTCAAATGTTGGAGACCCCTGAGCTATTCCATTGATTGTGCTGACTGTCAGGAAATTTCTCAGTTCCTGGCTGGATCTCTCTTTAATGAGCTTCCACTCGTTGATTCTTGTCCTGTTCTCAGGTGCTTTAGAGAATAAGTTGACCCTCCTCTTCTGTGTGACTGCCCCTCATGTACCAGAAGACAACTGTCATGTCCTCCTTAAACCTTCTCTTGGATAAGCTAGACATAACTCCCTCCCTCAACCATTCATCATACGATTTATCCTGCAGACCCCTAATCATCTTTGTAGCTTTCTTCTGGACTCTTTTCTATGTCTTGGCATTTTTTTGTTTTGTATCATGATATCCAGAACTATACTCAGTATTCCAAGCATGGTCTCATCAGTGCAGTATAAAGCAGTATTATCACTTCTCATTATCTTGATTCCACCCCTCTATTAATGCAGCCTAGGAGTACATTGGTTCCCCTCCCCCTCTGCAGCACACTGCTGTCTCATATTTAAGTGATTGTCCACCTCCTACTGAGGAAAGCTGCAGAGTTCTGGAACCACCCTTTCCTGAACCTTGGAAGTTAGGATGAGGGGAAAGAATTCAACCCATCCCCCCAAACTCTACCGGAACTCTAATAGTTGCAGCTATGATCAGTTGCAAAAAGGGGCCACTTGCACTGCAGCTGAGCTGTTGATATATCAGTCCTCTTCTTGAAGACAACGTCTTGGGATCCAATCTAGCATGATTCTAAACACATATGTGCAAGTAGTTATGTTTGCCATTATAACAACTTTGACCTTATGTTGAGATTAAATTAGTCACTATGGCGTTAGGAAGGAAAGAAAGCAAATCAGGTAATGAGTCAGGCCAAAAATATTTCACAGCAGTTCTGCTCCTTCCTGATCACTCAAAAATGAGTGATTAAGCCTCTGTCTCCTTGTCACTCATTTATGGGGTGGCACATGGCTCACCTTTGTTCTCACAACTGTCTAACATCTGTATGAAGCTGGAGCAGGTTTATCCATTGGTTCAGTGGGAGGCTGATATCCATTTATCATAGAATCATAGGGGTGGAAGGGACCTTTTAGAAACCATCTGGTTCTTTGGGGACTCCTACTTCAGCCGTGACGGTGCTTGTCTGTGAGACTGTGGGATACTCTTGGATTCATGGCTTCAGGTTTATTACTCTATCCAGGAGGGCTTTTAATCTGATGTATTGGTTGCAGTCATTTTTGGAATCAGGGGCTCTGATGCCTGTTACTTATGTCTTCATTACCTTGAAATATGATTACAGGGAGCTTCCCTTGAAGATAACTCAGAAGCTGGTGCAAAATGCAATTGCCTGCCTGCTATGCATGATAGCAGTTATTGCAGAGAAACCCCTATGTTGTGGCAACTTCACTGGCCAATAGCTTTGCTCACAGAGTAGATTCAAGATGCTGTTTATTTAATCCTTTATGCCTTGGGTCCTTGTGATGCATGAGTCATCTTTAACCACAGTTTGTCCATCCTGGGCTTTCAACATAAGCGATACTTTGGATGCCTCCGGAATGTCAGGACCAAGAAACCAAAAACATGCTTATTGAAATGGCAGCTTTGGCCTTGTGAAACAGTTTCCCCACCCCAGTGTTTATATGACCTCCACATTATTAGCTTTTAGAAAGGCAGGCATTTTTTCCCCTCCTGGATGTTTGAAGCTTAGGTAACAATTGCTAGATTGCTGTTAATTTTTAAATGATTTGATTTTTAATGTGAATTCAGTGTGAATGATTAATTAAAAAGTTATGGTTTAAATGTACAATTTAATGGATTGCTGAGGCTTGTATTTTTGTAAGCCACCCTGAGCATCTCCTAGGGTTGAACACATATTTTGTGTGCAAGCCTAAATCAACCTGCCCCACCAGTTGCTTCCCACATGTGTTGGGATTACAACTTCTGAATTCCCAGTCTGCCTTGTCTCTCCTGTTGCCTAAACCAGAATGCTCCTTGGGGATTATGGGCAAGCGGAAGTAGAAAAAAGCTCACAGGAGACATTTGGTTGAGGAACATCTCAGGCTAATATTTAGAAGAAAAAGGCCAATTACTTTTTAAAGTTGCAGCTATCTTTCCTTTTTTTGTAAGATCCTGTATTATTTTAAAGTACTGCTTTCCATTTGCTGCTGCTTGATTAAGCAAGAGAGATTTTTTTCCCCAACTGATTCATAAATTGATTTATTAATTACACACTGCAGACCTATCATTAAGGCTGTTCTAGTCAAAATGCAGAACTGTGGAAATGTATGAAAAGAGAAACATGACTACATGTCAGGGGATACTGGTTAGTATGGCACAAGTGGAAATAATTGTGTGCTCTCCAGGAAATTGTCTAAGGGGAAACCTCAATAATGGTTAGATCATGACTGATGACTTACTTGTTCACTCCAAAAAGCAGAAGTTATCTGCAGGGGATGCCCTAGGATATTTGTAGTGACAAAAAAGCCTAGCCTGGTTGCCAAGTGACTTGCTCTCCTTACCAACTTTCTATGGGTGAAGTTCTAAGGTGAGGTCAAAGCCCATAAAGTCCAAGGAAGAACTGTTATCTTTTTCATGAGAACAGAGAAGTTCAATAAGGCTTTCTGCCATTGGGTTTCTTAGTGTTGGGGGAACTGTACTCATTGAGCTGTACTATCAAGCAATGATAAACAATGATAAATGATACTGAGCCTAGGTGGCGCAGTGGTTAGAGTGTTGAACTGCAGGCCACTTCTGCTGATTCAATCTAGCGGTTCAAA
>JANHFL010001250.1:16473-26662 GCA_032468155.1 Oxyrhabdium leporinum | reverse complement strand
GAAGAAGAAGAAGAAGAAGAAGAAGAAGAAGAAGAAGAAGAAGAAGAAGAAGAAGAAGAAGAAGAAGAAAAAATCATTTTCCATACTATTATCAGGAACCAATTTCAACTTGAAGATTTTACTTTCTAACTAGAAGTATCATTTCCTAATGCATTTTTAAGGATAGACATAATGATTGTGGAGCAGTCTTTGGAACAAATAAGGAGGTTTGAGAAATTTAAAGCTGTTTTCTTGACACTCTTCAAATCCTTACAAGTGATAAATATGACCTTACAAGCAAGCGAAGCATAACTCTTTTCCCCTTTAAATGCTGGGAGTCTAGTTCACTTTATTGGCCCTCTGTTGATCAAGATGTGTCATAATGACCTGAAGCCATTCATAATAAGAACAGGGAACATCTGTGGGGTGACCACACTGTTCCATCTTCTGCTGTGATAAGATTGACTAAAACCACTCAGTTTTTATAGATGCAGGACAGAAAAATAATGTGGTAACATCGAAAGAGAAGAGAAAACAGTACTAAAATTTAATCAACCCCCTTTTTCATCATTGCCTCAAAATATATACGTGCCTTTTTGTCTTTGACAAAATGGGAATACCCAGATACCTTGTTGTACTGCTCTAAGGTAGCTGTACGTCTCTTTGTCCAATTTATTTGACCTCATGCCATCATTTGTGTTATTTATTTTATTCATCACTTGTTTTCTGATTGAGTTTTAGAGCACTGTGTCTCAATATGAACAATTTTAAGGTGTGTGGGTTTCAACTCCCAGAATTCCCCAGCCAACATGCTTCTGAGAGTTGAAGTCAACACATTTCAAAGTTGGTTAGTTTGAAAAAACACTGCTGTAGACCATTCAAAATTCCCCAAAAGAGGATATTTTAATTCACAACCTGAAATGCCACTGATTTTGTGTACAGGGCATTTTTCCACACTTCCTGTTAGCTGCCCTAGCAGAATTTTATGCTAAGATGATCTTTTCAACACAGGCTATTAAAAAGGCAATGAAGGAACAGTAGTGTTGACATTGCATCTCCTGTAACCCTAAGCCAATTCCAAAAATGGAATAAAGAAATGTATGGAATACCAGGACACTGACAGAGTGCTATTCTTTGGGCAATTAAAAGGAAGATTTGTACCATGTTGTTCTATATGCATTTTGAGAGTGGTAACTATGAAAATAATTTGCCTCCAAACTGCTTTTGAAAAATTGGAATGCAGAAACAGTGGAAGAGTCAGGTGTCCTAAATGTACTCCTATTAAATCTTCACTATAATCACCTTTCTTCTGTCATAATTGCATATGGAATCATTCCTTGCTGCTATTCATTCTTAAGTATACTCTGGAAGTATGAATCCAGTATTCCCTTGTGATTTGTCTGTAAGGAGTTGCACTAGATAGTTACAGATGATAATGATGTGCATCTTGGAACTTTTAATTTGGCATAAATATCATGTATCATTTGATACTGTGTAAAAAAAAACCCCATTCCTAAAATGAGAAAAATCAGACACAGGGCCCCAATCTGGAATATGCTACCAATATAGAGTAGGAGTAGCACAAGGTAATTTCCTGTTGCAAATTTGCTACATGCCCACAAGTATAAAATGGAAGTATTTACCGTAAGTAATAGCAAAAGATGGGATGGGGGAAAGAAAAATAGAAAATGTAAGATACAAAAATAATAGAATGGCTTCATGCAAGTCTTCATCTGAGGAATACAAAATGTTTCAGCTGCAGCTATTGTTTATTGCTCTATTCCTCTACTATTCTTACACCAGGTTGTTGCAAAGTCTAATAAATGAATTAGTTCTCCTTCAAACCGACCTCTATTTCCATATATCATAGAGAGCTGGTGATGCTGTACAAAGTAGAACAGTTGAGGGGGGGGGGAACAGTGGTCCCCTTACTTATTCTGTTCAGAAAGTATATTCCATCATTTCTAATGAGCATTTGTGATAGCAGGATTTGTAATGGCCCCTCTGGAAAAAGTCTTCATCTGAGAGGAAAGCTGGACTAAACCCATCAAATCTGATAACAGCAGGACGTGCCCCTGAAGCCTTGGTAGAGTCATCCTTCCATACACTCCTGACTCTCAAGGCCTGACTATAGCAGAGAGGGTGTCCAGCCCTGAGAATGACAAAGGGCGGGGAGATAAAGTAATACCAGATTGCTCTGAGGAATACCTTGAAAATAGTGGCCTCTTGGGGAATAAAGATCAACTCTGGCCCACCACAAAGCTAGACTAATTATTTTATGTGGATTTTGGCTATGGAAGAACTTGGTGGGAAATGCTGACAGCAACAGAATGGGAAACAGGAAACTGTCAAGGTTAGTGGTGGGAAATACACTGGCTTAACTGCTGCCATACCACAAATAACAAACCACCCAGTTCATGTCCTTGGTTCCCATAGTTTAGCTGCAATGCATTTCTGTGCAAAATTACACGGATCAGAATGCACTGATGGAAGTGAAGTAATAATCCTATCTTCCACCTGACTGAAAGAAAATGTCACCTATTAGAGAAGATCGGAGCAAGCCTATAGGTTTTCTTTGATCTCATTTTCTGCCTTAATTAACAGTCATTCTAGCTGGACATTACTGAAGCTGAAGTTCAACAAAATTGAAGGTTAGCAGATTTTCTGGGCTTAGTCCTACCTTCCTCTAAGATAAAGACTTTCATTACTCCTTTTAAAAATGTACAAATCGGCCTTCTGTTCTTTTTTTACTGTATGAAAAGAATGGAGAATATCTTGCTGTGTAGGGCTAAACATCCAACTGATAACACTGAAATAACTCTCCCAAACAGTAGCAGGGGAGCAATTTTTTTAAAAAAATATTCCTACTCTAATGACTACAACAGGTTCTACTTCACTCAGTTTCTGTTTCAATTCTTCATCAAGTAATAGTGGCGATGACCAAAACAGTCCCACATTTTCAGTTTTGCAGTTATATCAAGTTTGGTTTGGTTGTCTTTTTAATATTTGGAAATACATTTTCAGTACTTTTTAACTTTGCACCAAAGGGTCTTTTGCTCTAGACTAATGGATTTTTGCTTATAATCTTGCCTACTTGTTACATTTCTTTCTATTTTCATGAATTTGAGCATTTTGTACAAGCAACTATACTCTGCAAAATTGCAATGCAAAATTCAAAGAACATTTGTTCATTTCTAATGATAGCTAGCTTTTGATTCAGATGTATTGGTTTGAAAATGCAAATTGAAGCAAGTTTAAACTTAGACGTAAACTAAACAAATTTTTCATCCCTGCCTAACAGCATATCTTAAGAAGGAACTGCTCAAAAGGGGTTACTAACCTAGTGATGGAACTAGATCCAGTAGCCTGAATTCCTGCCCTTTTCCTAATAGCACTACAGTTTTGTGTGGGTGGACCTGTGAAAGGAATCCCCTCCTGAAGCCACGTTCTTCTCCCAAACTTTGCTTTAGGACTCCAGTGCGTATTTCTTTTCTCCTAGAATTAATCTACATTAACTGACAAGCCTGGTCCTTTTGTCAAATAGTGGCCTTTTGGCTAAGATAAAGTATAAAACTTGTAAGAGAATACAATGAAAATATTCTCCTGGAAGGTACTGGCAGCAGTTACACCAAGGCACCAAGTAAGGCTGGGGATTTGTTTGCCCAGAAGAGAGTTTGACCAACTATTGACCTTCTGAACTCAGACAATATGGCCAAAAATATTCAATTGCATACTATCAATAGAAGAGAACATTTGTGGCTCAGGGTTAAACATGGAGTCCTTGGTGCTGTCTGACCTTGGTTGTTGGGCTTGCAGACTTTCGTTTTCTAACTGGATAACATAATCAGGTGGTAGTGAATGTGCAGTTTGCCCCCAGTTTATATACATTTGCCTTACCATGGTTGTAGTTTACACCTTGGTGGTTCCTTGATTAGAGTTTTGTTCTCTGTTTGATCGATGCCTGGTGTTAATCCAGGGAAAACAATATGAGATTAAGAGGGAGATTAAGAGAGAATTTGTTTGCTGCATTAGACAGAAGTGGAATGGAACAGTATTCCAGATAGTAAAGGAATATGGCAGGGAGGAACACTGAGGAGGAATTCTTCAAATTCAAGTCAGTTCAGCTATCAGTTGCAAATCTTTCTTTGTGTTCACATGTTCTATTGCACTGTAAAGCAGTAGAAAGTCTCATTTTGGCCTCATTACACACAACCTTCGAGTTATGACCACTATTGAGCCCAAAATTTATGTTGCTAAGTGAAACATTTGTTAAGTGAGTTTTGCCCCCATTTTATGACCTTTCTTGCCAAAGCTGTTAAGTGAATCACTGCAGCTGTTACATTAATAACATGGTTGTTAAGTGAATCTGGCTTTCCCATTGACTTTGCTTGTCAGAAGGTTGCAAAAGCTGATCACGTGACCCCAGGACACCGTCATAAATATGAACCAGTTGCCAAGCATCTGAATTTTGATCATGTCACCATGAAGATGCTGCAATAGTTATACGTGCAAAAAACAGTCATAACTCACTTTTTTTTGCACCATGGTAACTTTGAATGGTCACTAAATGAACTGTTGTAAGTTGAGGACTACCTGTATGTGAACACCACCTATATGGTCAGATTCATAATAATAAGTAATAAGAATCCAGAAAACCAGAAAACCATTTGATGGTACGTGTATATACAATGTATACAAAAGTCCTACAAAATAGTATTTCATTTATTTTGAGGATTTCTAAGAGTTGGAAAGAGACCCTGCAACAAAGATGAGAATTACTCTCAATAGTGTTGTATATCTGTGTTACAAATTTTAATGTTAAAATAACTGAGGAAACAAGATTCCTATTTTTGTCCCCCACTTCCCTCAAGAATAGAGAAAATCTTAAGGCACTTTCCTCCCTTAATTCCCAAATAAAAAACATTATGAAACTGGCTGCTGCTGTTTACAGAAACACCACTCACCCATTTCCTGGCACTCAAAAAATTCTAATAAACTCTCTGAATCTGCAGATCTGGGACAATGGAATAAACTGAATAGAACAAAAATTGGGTGTTTTGCTTTCACTTTTGCAACTACTATTTAGCCCTTTCCAACAGAATGGCAGTACTGTTTATGCCCTCCAAATGTTCCAGAGGCCAATTGTATGCAACTGCAGAAAAGCTCTCTGACTGCATTTTTTTCCCAGCCCACATTTTGGCTTAGATGGACAAAGAGAGTAGATTTGTGTGTGTGTGTGTGTGTGTGTGTGTGTGTGTTCTGATGACTGATATTTGGATAATATTCTTCATGGCTGGTTAAAACTGTACAGAAATCTTGTTTGATAAGAATGATAGACTGTGTTATCAATTTCCTGATAGGCCCTCAAAAACCAGTAGAAGAAAACAGATGGCTTGGAATCATTTGCATAATAAGTGACTTCATAAAGTCTACTTTTTCCTTGGCATCAAAGAAACAACCCACATTAGCTCAGTGGAACTATATCCTGAACTGGGGATTTCCAGCCAAACAAAGTGATTAGAAACAGATGTGTGTGTGCCAAGATGCAGATGGGATCTTGCAAAAGAGTACTATTGAAATGTTGTTGTTCTCCCATACAGAAATCACCTTGTATCTGCCTACACCATCTCCCTGGATAACATTCATATGATTTGGAAGGTTTTATCATGACTTCTTGGATTATAATTATAAATAAATGTCTTAAGCCCAAGGGCCACTTTCTTCATGACTCAGTTAAAATGCTCTCCCTCTATCTAAGCCATCAGAAGAATAAACTGGCATAGATTTTGCTTTTCCCAGCCAGTCCAGATTGCTTCTCTTATAAGCTTGCAGCCGGAAGATGGAATCCTAAACAGTTACACTGTTTAAAAAACATGGACTTAGCACTCTTTTCAAATGAGGAAGATCATTTTCAAACAGTTGGATTAACACGTGGCAGATATTGGGCGGTGTTGTGCCACTGAGTAGCAGATAAAGTTCTCTTTCTTCAGCTTCCTGGGGCAGTTCATGTCTCCTTCCATTACTGGTCAGCTGCTGTTTAGGTGATTCTACTCTCCGATCTGGATATAGAAGGAAATATCAATTTGAAAAGTAAGCAGAAGTGTTCCAGAGGATAACTATAAACAAGAGGGAAGGGGGCATGGCTGCACTAGCAATAACATTAGCACTTGGACATATATATATTGCTTCATAGTGCTTTACAGCACTCTCTAAGCAATTTAGAGAGTCAGCACAGTGCCCCCAACAATCTGGGTTCTCTTTTTACCAACCATGAAAGGATGGAAACCTGAATCAACCTGAGCCATTGAGAATCAAACTCCTGACAATCAGCAGAATTGGTCTGCAATGCTGCATTCTAACCACTGTGTCATTACTAGCCTATGGTGGCCAAAAGTTGCTGGAAAATGTCATATCCTAAGAGTCACTTGACCATGCCAATGGTCAGTGAAGTGTATCAAATTGTACCTACAGTAAAATTATAGTGGCTTGTTCCATGCTTGAGGGGGAAATGCTACTTTAACACCTGAATAGTTAAGAATGACTTCAGGTATGGGGACAAGACAGAAAGGGCAACTGAAATTGTTAGGGATAAAAATAATTCATTTTCTAAAAATTAATTATTACAAAAACAAAGTTGTTGTTTTTTAAAGATATTAGAATGTTTCATATGATTTTGAATAGTACTTTATAGATACAGAGGATTTGAATATTTAGAAAGGCTTTTATTCAAAACAGACACATTATGAATATGGTAGTTAATTATGGACTGGAGCAGGGGTCTCCAACCCCAAACTGTGGCCCACTACTGGGCCTTGGCCCTTTTCAAACCGGGGGGCAGAAGCGGGTGGTAAGCACATATGTGCGCACACCTCCACTTACGTGAGCAATGGGCACGCTCGTGTGCAGCTCCATTTGTGTGAGTGGCCAGGCACGTATGCCCATCGTGTGTGTAAATGGAACTGCGAATGCATGCTTAGTTGCCACTCATCCATAACCATTCCCTCTTCCTTCTTCTCCCCACCAGTCCACAAAGCCGGAAAGGTTGAGGATCGCTGGATTGGAGAACAACTGATCACTGTTGGAAGACATACTACGGTAAGCAATGGATACCAATGGCCTGCAACAAGAAGCAATGCAGACCACTAGAAACCAGCATGGTTTCTTCTGGCTTCAGATATTCTGTTCCCTTCAGTGATTAAAACCTGACAGTAGGCAAAAACTCTGAATGCAGACACTGGGCTTTTAGAGTTTGGGAGTTGTGGCTTTGTCTAGTTTCCATTAGCAAGAAAAAAGAATGGTAGAAACAACAGTGAAGACTATAACTGGACTTGTATAAATCATTGTTCAGATAGAGGGCAACACTGGCTCATTTTACCACCCTGTTAGTAGTAGAGTAGAAGGAATGAATTTGGAAGAAGTATCATAGCCAAGGTCACAATTATTTGCATTCAGCAGATCTTCAACCAACCTGCCCTGCTATGCCTCCTTTGTGGCCTTTCTGAGGTCAAGGATTCTTAATCTCAGAATAAAATGACCTTGGAGGAAGCACAGTTTCCTCCTCTGATGTCAGCAGTCTTTGTCCATCTGCAAATGGACAAAGAGAAATATCTTATGCCACTTGAGCCCCTGTCATGTAAGTTCCTGACTTAGCTTTTTAGTGTAGAAGCTGCAACCACATCCATGTTTAGTTGAGCTTAAAAATTTTAGATTTTTTTCCAAGTTTGGCAATCATCCATTTCAGATAAATAAGAGGGGAAATATATTTCTGCTACAATTGGGTGCAGGTGAGATAAAAGGTTTGTCTGTTTCTCTCTCATGCAGAATTTAGACAGCAGGTTAAATACATCTTTCTGAGAATGAGAAAAGGCCATTTCCATAGTAAACAAATGTTCCACCCAAAAAAATAAAAATTCCATTTTCAAGAAATAGCCTGAGGAAAAAATGTCCCTCTTTTTCTAGATTTTGCTTCTCTGCCAGTAAGAAAGTTTACACAAGGAATAAAGAATGGGTAAAAACAAGGCAAAACTTGAACAACTGGTTTATGAGGTGAATAGGGCGGAGAATGGTGTCATTCATCACAAACTGGATGGCAAAGGTGATTGTTAAAGCATGTAATTCTTTTTTATGAAGGAGAGAAGGCATTATCTAGAAGATATGCAACTTTTCTACCTCGTTTAAAAAAAGAGTGTGCTTTGACTGCTTTAAAAGTGTGGTCCTTGCAAAGTTACAACAGAAGTTCTACCTTGCTCATTTCTAGCAGTAGTGGAGCAGCAACTATTTTGGAGCCCTGCACTCACACTTGGAGGCACATTCGTTCTGTTACTCAAGCTAACCATTTCTGCTTGCATAACAGTGAGATTGTCCCTATGTCTCCATGACATCTCATATCAGGGAGGCTGCTGGGGCTATTATATTGATTAAAATTCAGAGTAATAAATGTTCAAAAGAAACAAATGAGCAGAGCACTAGTTCCAAAGCTTTGTAAAGATGATTTGCAGAACCCCATACAAGAATTTATTGTAGCTTAGGCTCAAGGGAAACTAAGGGTAGTAGTGTGATCTTCTGAATTCCAATTCTAATAACCTTAACTGTCAGTCCTGCACAAGCTCCCCATCCATTTTCACTGCAATCTTGACTGTCCTTAAAATTAGGTCCGTCAGTCCCCCAGGACACAAGGGTAATTAGATTCCTTAATTAGGCTATTTATTTTATATTCCTCCCTTTTAATCTCTATTCGGTTTTTACTTATTTTCCTGTCTTGTTCATAATATTTGCCTAGAGGTGTCTTCAGGGAGGAGCAAAAAACCAAGATGGGAGCCACAATCATGTCACTGAAGGGCTCCCCCCTTTGTATGTAACCAGCATTTTGACTTTTTGACACTCCAAAAAGTCAAATGCCCCTATTAACAGTATTGAACTTTTGAAGGTACAGAATAGAACAAATGAATGTGAACAGGACTGCAATATTATGCAAGTTCTTATATTACGAATGCTGAGATATATTGAGGGAGAAAGTGACTCAGGGTGACCTTGTTTGTAAATGAAATGTTTACTGAGGCTGCAAACCTAATCAGAACAGAACCTCTCTCTGATGGTTACCTTTTATGGGAGACCAAAAAAAGGGGGGGGGGAATGTTAATCTTTATCATTTGTGCTGCTGAAGTTCTGTCTCTTGAGGCAGCTGCATAAAATTGCTGGTAACATTTCTTCTTTTACCCTGACTCCCTAATTAGCATTTGCTGAAGGAAAGAGAATTAGTGATTTAGAGCATGTAAGGGAAAAAACAGCATTTGGATTTTATCCAAAGTTAAAAAAATATATTAAAAAATGAAAACCAGATCTAATTTCATGCATTTTGAGAGCAAGAGAAAGCCTTGGTGCTTGTAAGTAATTTTCCTCCTCGCATGACATTTAAAACAAATGATCCAAGAAGGGTTCTTCAATGGTCACTTTTGTAATGACTGTTTCAAAACACAGCCCAACATAGCAAACCCCAGTGAATCTATTTGTCACTTCATTGAATACTTGAAAGCAGGAAATGCGGTGCTGCTCAGAGTAAGAGATCCCAGAACAGAAGCAGAGATTGAAGAAATGTACTACTGGGAATGCTCTAGAAGAGCAAAGAGCACGAAAGGGAGGTAAAGATATGACTCATAGGTTAAGGGTAACAATCAAATTCCTCAAGACAAAAAACTCTTTAAGTTCCCAATCTGGGCTTCCCCCCCCCCCCAAAAGAGGAGAAGGGATGCCTTTTCAGAGAATCAACATTGTTAATTGCTCTTAGTAATCAACCTAAGAATCAAACATTTATTGATACAATCTGCATTTTTTATTGCTATACTCAACTCTGAATGAAGAAGCTAAATACTATTATGCTTGTTAACATTGCTATTTGAAACCATATTTAAGATTGATAATATGTCTTTTATCAAATATCCTATGGCTTAAATTAGTTAAAGCATGGGTTCTCCTTTGGTTTGGATCCAATACACATGCCATTCAGTGGTGGAATGTAGCTGGTTCTCACCGGTTTGACCTAACCGTTAGGTAATTGCTTATGCAGTTCGGAGAACCGGCTAAAAATAAGGTGCAAAAAATGTGTTTTTTTTCTTTCTCTCACTTCAGTTAATAGATCCAGGCAGACAGCCAAGAACCACTTAATAGTTGCATCTGGAATGCAGCTGATACATGCTGAATCAAGTCAATAAAC
>JANHFL010001250.1:0-12335 GCA_032468155.1 Oxyrhabdium leporinum | reverse complement strand
GTCTGTCTGTCTGTCTGTCTGTCTGTCTATCTATCTATCTATCTATCTATCTATCTATCTACCTACCTACCTATCTATCTACCTACCTATCTATCCATCAGAAATCTTTCCGTGGGCCTGAGCAATAATTTTGCTGGTTTTTTTTGGAAACTGGCCAATATCTGCTATAAACTAGGATACAATCAACTGTTCACAAATTCTAGTTTATGATGTGTACATTTGTATACTATTGGGAATATAAAGCCAATTACTGATTCATTCAGAGTTCTTTTCCTGATATGTCAGCCAACTGTTAACTAGTGGAGGTATATATATAAGTGTATTCTTGATCATGAAAAAACTGAGACAGACATGATTTAACTCTTTCTAACTAAGGAATAGTTTAGAGAGTTTAGCATGGCTTGTTGTTGGTAATATTGTATGTATGTGTATGTGTATGTGTATGTATATGTGCATATATTCATAGAATTATAGAGTTATAAGGGTTTACAGAAATTCAAATAAAAGTGTCTCCATATTTAATTGTAACTGAATATATCATTATTGAATTTTGGCCTGTTTACTAGGGAAGATAGAAAAAGACAGAGAGAAAATTAGTAATAAACTGCTCTATAACATACGACTCATCTTCCATTTAATTTTTCTTTGATCTTTACCAATTTGATCACTAAATGGAGCTGTCCAGCACAAGATCCCCAGTTTTATAAACATTCTATACTTCGTTTACATCAGTAGCGTGGGATGTAAAATGGTGACTATCACACTGATATTTTACAAATTGTTTAAAGGACTGGGTAGATTATGTGTGACTGCAAAAGTTATTGTTTTGCAAAAACTTCCTATAAGTTTTGGTTTTATAAAACCCATTTCTTCTTTGGCTACTAGTTCTTGGACTTGAATTGCAAAGGAGCTTTTTTTTATTTGTCTCTGGAATTGATGAACATACAAACTGGCAGAAGTATAATATGACAAAAGTAGGTCTGACTCATTAAGAGAAAGACAACTGCATTCTGTACCAGCTGAAGTTTCCAGATAGTCTTCTATGTAGAATGAATTATAGTATTCCAATTGAGGGCTCAAAAGAGCATCAGATTATGTGTCTATAGAAATGGCAAGGATGTTCTTAGTTATGGTTTCCATAGGCTCTTTCAACAAGAGCTGTAAGCCAAATAAATGCCTTTCAGAGAAAGTGCAACCCCATCCAGAATCAAACTAATTTAGTGTCCAAAGAACAGATTAGGAATTCCACTGCATCTACCCTCCAGCTCAGCATGGAGATACATAGTTGGATATCATCTACATATTGATGATACTTTCAAGTAGCTGTGAGGGACAGGATTGAGCACCCCAAATGGAATACCTGGTGGTCTGACCTCTTGTCCCACATAATCACTATCTGGAATCACCTGCTCAGGAAAGAGTGGAACCATTCAACATGGTGCCCCTTACTCCCATCTCTCACAAATGACCTTGAAGAAGTGTGAGTGATGGCATTATCCCTGAAAATGCAATAGGACAAGAATAGTTGTCTTCCTCTCATCCAGATCTCACCATATCTATCAATGCTGTTTCTCTCCCATATTTCAAAAGGAAAAAATATTATTGTTAGCTCTAATGGTGGTGGTGGTGGGTGTAGAATAAAGGAATGATTATATCAAGGCATGTGCACAGTTATCCCCAACATTAAGAAATAAATGCACAATCCAGATTAAATGGCTTCAGTAAGGACCACCTACTATTCTATCATAATCTCAAGTGATTGAATCACTATCTTTTAAAGGTTAGAGAAAACTTGTAACTCTGTTACAGCAGCTTGGGATTAATTAAGAAAAGCCGAATCCTCAAATAGGATGAGTGTCTAGAAATTAAAGTAGTGCAAATACTCAGGGTTAGCCTGATCTACATTGTAAGTGTCCTCACAATGAGTCATTCGAGAGCATCTCAGTGAGGCACGGTTTCTAATTGCAGCATACCAAAGAGTTCTATAATGATAATTTTTCATATTTACTAAACATATGTGTGACTTGTGGACAGACAGGCAAAGGGCCAAAGCTTAGAATTTGGAGAAATGATGTGACTCACATAAACTGTGACTCACATAAATTGACCATGAGCAACTGCTCAAAATTCACTACCTCTTTGTTCTGGTATAAGGGGGTTAAGATTACTGAAACCATGATTTTTCTAGAAAGAAAATTAAAGCAGATTGTAGAACTGATGATCAAGCACTGAGTGTGCTACATCTTAACACTGGTGTGTATAAGTGTTTTATGTGTATAAAACATCTCTCACAATTGAAATACTAATTGAAAGCCTATCTGTCATCTATAGCACCTGTATAGATAATACTTCTACTACTAAAAGCTAAACCAGAAAGTCTGACTCATATCAATAATTACTTATTCTCAGACCTTGATTGCAATCTCATAATCAGATCTTCATTACAAGAAATCTCCAGTTTCTTTTCCCAAACTGCAAGCAATTATCTCTTCATTTTTGTTTATTTCTCTTCAACTTCTCCTAAGAATGGGGTTTCCATTCCATGAATGCTCAGTGATATTAGTCTCTAGTAAAATATGCTCCCTCTCTGCTTGCCTGATTTGATTGCAGTTTGGGGGCCAGCAATCTCCACATGTCTAAAATTCAACAGATGAGAAAGCCTGGTCTCAGATGCAAGTGACCAGATCCACATATGTAAATCTCAAGGCTAATTCCCCACTAATCCTCCCTGACTGGCTGGATCTTTCTCAAAACCTGAGTTAAGATATGAAATTTCACTCTTTTATCAGCATATGTATTAATGTCCACAGGATGAGCAAGCCATTTCTTTGACCCAATATTCTACTCAAGAATGGAGTACTACATATAACTTTTTGTGCTGATCATAGCATTTTCCCCAAAGTCTTATCAAATCATGCAGGAAATATGCATTTTGGCACTGCTGCCCCACTCCTAGAAAAATATAATGTTAGACCAAGAACACACACACACACACACACACACACACACACACACACCAAATCTTTTAAAGTTGGCTGGGTGATAAACATTTCTCCTGTTGATCTCAGAACACCAAAAACCAGTGGGGAGTACCACGAGCAAAATAAAAAAGCTGTTACTCAACCATCACTTTGGAGCTTTTCTCAAAAATTGTATCAGAATGGTAGGTTGCACTATAGCCTCTCTTGACACATAAAAAAAGAAAGAATACATGTGGAAAATCAAGTTGGGAGACTTTTATGAGGATTGTAAACTAACTAGTAGTACTAAGTAGATTAATAGATAAATTTGTCTGTCAGTTCCATGAGAAAGTCTCAAAGATTATCAGCTACTAAATGGAGCACAATAGCAATAGCACTTAGACTTATATACTGCTTCACAGTGCTTTACAGCCCTCTCTAAGCGGTTTTAAAGAGTCAGCATATTGCCCCCAACAATCTGGGTCCTCATTTTACCTACCTCAGATGGATGGAAGGCTAAATCAACCTTGAGCCTGGTGGGATTTGAACTGCCAACTTATAGGCAGCCAATAGTCAGCAGATAGTGGCCTGCAGTACAGCATTCTAACCATTGCGCCACTGAGGGGTGGATGGAACTGACATCAGATTGGCACAAATGCCATGTATGCCCTAAAAATGCCTGAAAGCTCTTAAATGTTTAATATTTTTATAGCCCCCATGAAACCTCAGCCACATTTTTACACAGTAACCACTCTGAATACTCATCCCATAGATTCATAGCATTAGAAGGAATCCAGTTAATCACATAACCCAGCTTAGTGACTTCTGGTAAAACTTTATGTGTACTAGGCACCATGCCTGTTGCAATACTCAGCTTACTGAAAACTTTCTCAAAAGAATATTTCACAACTTTTCAGTGTGCCATGGGGCGCAAGTGGTAAACTGAAGTCAACACTGATACTGAATTTTATAGATTTTGCAGTTGAAGTAATATTGCAGGATACTGTTTCTCCACAGTTAATACCTTTCTTGTTTTATACTTTAGTGACAATCTTATAATTTTCTTGCCATTTCCTGCTGGGTCAAAGCAAGACATTTCCCAAACCCATAACCCACTGTGGTTGTGATTCTTGGCATCTAGCCTGATCCCAGTCAGCATTCAAAGAGCAAGGTAGTCAAATCCAGATGGGGCAGAAATGTTGACGTCCTCCACCTTTGCCTGACAGATATCTAGTCGGGCTTTAGTGTGACAATAATCCATGTCTCAATTTTGTGACTGACATAATCAGAAAAGTCTTTTTTGAGGCAATACAGTTATTCCACTAGTATGGCAGATCTTCACTGGGTTCACTCACCGTAGTAAGCTATGTTTTGTTTAATTGTGGTTTATGTTTTACATACCACAATGGCTGCATTTACACAAATTGGAAAGAAACTATACCTAAGTCAACAGTACAAATTTAGTCTTGATCTCAAAAAGGGAAAAGCTGACAGTATGATTTAAAAATAATAAAATTGGATTAAGTATTTAATATAGATCAGAAGTATAATTCAGAGCCAAATTAGGCATATATATTACTTAGTAATGGAACAGAACTGACCCACAAGAGAAGGTTAAGTTCAGAAAAGATATAAAATCTTTTTTTTTTCCCCTGGGTTAGGAAAACTCAGGAAATTATTCCTGGTAAATAACTAGCTAGTCAGCCATAGAGCATATTTCTAATCAGGAACAGAAATTGCAGGCTTCTTCAGTTTCTCAAATTGAAAATTTGGAAAATAATTTAGAAGAGAAGGGGAAAGAGAGAATGTAACTGTTATTTACACCAAGAGACGAACAATGGATTTATCTTTTGCTTCCTTCCTCCAAAGTGATTAGGGTGAAAAAGGCTGAAGGGCCTTTTGTAGGGGGAGTGTGAGCAGGGAAAAATAAAGAGGGGGGGGGAGATGTTATAGTAATCATATGTATCAGATCAGTATTGCATTGTGACAATAATCTGATGAACTTTTCTTCTGTGATTTTTAAAAAAATTCTATTTAGGGAAGTAAAATTAGCAGCTGGATGCTGCTAAGCAGTGAGAGTTAGCATGAGCTTGTTAGATACTCATTCATCAGCATTTTTGACTGGTTCCTCACAGTATCCCAACCATCAGTCAAGTTAAGGTAAAAGATTACATACTGTATTGTTTCTGCAGTTGTAAAACCCCAGACATCCCAAATAATATATATTTATGAAGGAGACAGATACATGATTATGGCAAAGTAATTTCATGAATCAAAAGTAAACATTAAATTTAAAAAATTTGACTGAGGGCCAAATTAAATGTCTTTTGTGGAATTCGTGATCAGAATGAATGATTTTTTTTTGTAGCATCAAACACAATAATGCAGGGGAAGAGATGGGTTAGTTGGAAGTGTCAGAAAATCTTCCCTTCTCCTCTTTCTCTAATTTCTCTAATTAAATGTGTCTCCTTGCAAGTTGGCGCTAACCATTGAGAGAATGGGGGTATAGAGGAACCTACTTGAGAGTTGGCTTATTTCCAAATGTATTATTTCCAAATCAAATTGACTCAGAGCACAAGTTAACAAATATGCAGCTTAATGCTTTCATATGCTGCCTTCTGTACCGTTTGTTGATTATTTGTCTAGTTATTATTTTTGTGGTATTATTGTAACTAATTAATAGACAATCATAACTGCAGTACATATAACAGGATTCACAAAATACTGATTTTTATCTCATTTTAAATGTGTATTCCAACCGACACAGAATTGATTCAAAAGCCAGTTTCGAAAACCCCTCTTTTTTGTTCCTGCAGTCTTCTTCTGGTTTTAACCTGGTGTGTAAATTAGGTAGAAATAAAGGCTGATTTAAAAAAAAAACCTTTTCTGATTTTCATCTCTCTTGTTTTGTTTTGGTCACAGCAATGGCTCGATCATCTATCTGGGTTGTAACCTTTGTAGGAAGACAATGTCTGTGTTAATCTTTGGCAGCCAAAAATCTGGAGTCTGATAGCATCTTTTCAGACTAACAAGTTTTATTAAGAGCTATAACCTTTTGTGAGATACAGTTCACTTCATCAGATATGATGGACTGCCTTTAATAGAATGAGTTGTTCTGTAGCTCACAAAAGTTTATGCCTCTGAATAATCTTGTTAATCTGAAAAGATGCTATCAGACTTCTAATTATTGTTTTGTTGTGTTTAACCATGGCTCCCGCTAGATGGATTTTCCTCTCCAGCACAAATTTTAATAATATTTTTTTTGAAAATAGCTTTACCATTTTTTCCCCTGTCACTTGGGCAAGAAGGAGAAAAAGAGGCAAAATTCTGATCAACTTCAAATGTTTAAAAAAAACAACCAGACACCAAATACAGGCCCACCGGTTTATTCTTCCATTAATGATTTTTTTTAAGTCCAGATTTTCACTGTACTACTGGTGAATTTGTGCAACAATTAAATATTTACTGTGACCAAAGTCCAGCATAAAACAAAACAGTATAAAAAGATCACTGAAGCATAAAACTACAATATGAAATGCAAAGGATTATACAGTGAGGGGGAAACACACAAGACCCATAATAGGGAACTCAGGTCTAAGCAAGAATAAGTATTAAAATATAATTTTAATAGTATGTAAAACATTATTAAAATGTATATTTTACCCAAAAAACTCCCTATGTATGCTGTATAAATGAATAAGAAAAGAAGTAATAAGGAAAGTAAATATAAATACCAGTGGCCAAAGGCAGAAGGAAGAAAAATTGAGCAGATAAACTATTTTATTATCTCGTTTTGACCAAGGTGAACTTGTAATAAAAGCAGGAGAGTATGGGAAATGGAGAGCAGAGATTCCTGTACAGAGGGGAATGCACCCAGTGCACAGCAGCTGGAGTGGAGATGTTTGCCTACCATGAAATGAAGTGCAGCAAATGAACTAGACATGAAATGACTTGAGGCAGCACAAGTCAGAAAACAGCACTTTTGATGTGTAGCAGGAAAGGGTGAGGGGAGGTAACCTTCCCAGTGAAATGGTAATTAGATGATGACACGGTGCCTTCTATCTTCAAGGAAGAGTTAATGGCCTGTACTGTGCTGGAGCAACCTGATTCTGCAGCTTTCTCCTTAATAACACAAATGTGTAATTAGTTTTTTTGTTAATCTGAGTAGAGAATTCTGAGAGTGAAATGGGACAACTTGTGGCCAACCTGCCGTGGGACAACTCACTGTGAAACAATTCAATAATTCAATTTAATTATTTTAAAAATTATTTTTATTTTTGTTATTGACATTTCATTTTGTCCCTCCTTTGGCATCCTTTCTTTAATGATTCTATTCCACCATTTCTTCAATATTAGTATAACTCTTTTCCTGCAGTGAATTATCCTGTGGCATGTTGGCGATGGTCAGTTGTCCTGCAGTGAGTTGGCCATGTCAACTTGGCTGTGGTGAGAGAACACATGATGCTTGAATCCAGAAGAACATTGTTTGAATCTGGCTTAAGTGGGACTGAACATCTCATTATAGTATCAGGAGTTAGGTATGGCCATCATTCATTGATTCCAAGGAGGTATTATTAAAGCACCATGTCATTGCTATTTTATTCCCATCATTTTGAAGTAGAGGGATCTGGCACTGGTTATGTGCCATCAAGTCATTTTTGACTACATGCATAGATTTTACCCATGATGATCTATCTCTATTTCAGCATAAAAGAGCTCAAAGAACTATTTCAGAAGAATACTGCTTCCAATGATTTTGGAAAAGCTTTATTTTGCATCACTGGTGTACAATATTTGATGTAATCTTATGAAGGACAAAGCAAATAGCTTTAACCTTCCCTGGAAAATATTTCTGCCTTCCTTTTAGCCTTTCAGATTTACCAGTTATTCCAGCCTTGCCTAGATGTGATCAGCAAAAGTATGCAGCTAAAGAGGAAGCCCAGAATATTTTTGGCATCTAAATAAGTGCCTAAATGGTATATATATTTAGACAGGTCCGTCAGATTGGCTCCTTCAAGCCAGCCTTGACATTTGACAAAACTGGAAGCCCTTTCTGAAAGGAAAGACAAGCCCAGGAGCAGCAGATCCTTCTCCTTACTCCGATGGAGCCAGGGAAGGCAGTGCCTATGTCTGGTCAGGAAACATGGGAAATAATTTGTATAGTGCTCATCAAAAAAAATAGGGGAAGAAAGAAAGGAAAAAATATAAGAAGAGACCCAATTGTATGAGATCAGAAGAGATGCTCAATCATTCTTGCAACTTTTCAGCTGTATGTGAAACACGCTGTCTAACTATGGTCATAGTGTGCCCAGCCCATTTCAAAAAGCTTGTTGTGATGGGAAAAAAGAGGAGGAGGAGGAGGAGACCTAAAATGTTAGAAATGACCTGTGTTTTGCGTAACTAAACTACTTCCACTCATCTATTCCATTATGATTTTTAAGATGTTGATTGGAAGTACCAGAATGAGACTTTTAGGAAAGTGGAGCATTTTAGATTTGTTCCTTTCTCTTTGAATCATCAGTCTTTTTTACTCCCACATACAGTGTTACTTTATAGGTAAAGAGATGTTTGGCAGCTGCTAACTTACTTTTATGTACTGCTTTTGGTAACTTAATTTTGTTTACTGCTAGATATAGTCCATTCCATATCATAGCCTTAAAAGCTAAGCTAAAGAAGACACAATTCAAACAACTGGAGATTTAATGAATGGATTGGGGGGGGGGGATTGTGCATATATTTACATAAATAAAAGTACGGTGCAGAGAGTAATCTGGCTTTAATCCATTGTCTCCCACTAAGGTCACAATATAACCAGGGATTTGGTACAGAAAATACATTTGGTATTTTCTTTCAAAAATTATTTACATTAATAAAAGCATTTTTCTCGTGCAACTAGCAAGTGCAGGATCTTCAGTCTGAAACAAGACCACAATTAAGAGGTGATGGTTAAGTCCTCCTTACCACAATCCCCCATTCCTCAGATTTTGACTCACACTAAGTAAGTGGTGTTCATCAGTTTTTTCACATTTGGGATGTTTTCAGACAGGCCATTCTGCTGCTGGCATTAAAGCAGTTACTTGGAGCAAAAAAAACACAGAGGAGGAATCCAATCTGAAAGTTTTGGATAATAATGCACCAAAGAAGATTACTTCTATCATTTCATGACCAGAGATATCTGGTTTTGATCCCAGGATATATGTTAATTACTGCAACTGATCAGTGCCCAACTGTTTAACAACACTGCTTTGCGGATGGTCACTGTTGAAGCCCAGTTGAGCAATGGGGAAAAAGTCCCGATATGTTGCGTGATGCCACCGTGATGACGCGAGTTTGACACCCCTCTAGAATAAAGTAAAATGAAGAATGTGCTGGCCTGGATACTTGGAAATGAGGCACATCATGTCAGTTAACAGCATACTGATAGCACCATTAATGCAGTACGCTTCATTTCTATGCACTTTTCTGACAATCTGTTACAAAGAATTTGCCCACTTTGCTGTTATTGAATACCAAACATCATGGAGGAATTTCATGCCTTCCTTTACCAGTGAAGCATCTCTTCCAATGAGGAAGCATCACGAAACACACATACAGGTTTCCCACAACACTGTCAAACTATATACTAAGACTGTACTGCTATTCTTCTTCTCATCCTTCCTATTACCTATTTCCTTTTCTACTTATGACTATAACTTTGTTGCTTGTATCTTTACGATTTATATTGTTTATTTAGTTTCCTAGTATGGTATATGTTGATTGCTTATTTAGTATCCTACGACTATCACTAAGTGTTGCATCTTATGATTCATGATGAATATTTTTATGATGACTATGATTATGATTTATCACTTATATCTTTTATGTACACTTAGAGCTTATGCACCAAAGACAAATTCTTTGTGTGTCCTATCACACTTAGCCAATAAAGAATTCTATAATGCTTTACTGCACTCTCTGAGTAGTTACAATGTCAGCATATTGCCCCCAACAATTCAGATCCTTATTTTACCAATCTCGGAAGGATGGAAGGCTGAGTCAATCTTGAGCTGGTCAGGATCAAATTCCTGGCTATGGGCAGAGTTAGCCTGCAATACTGCATTCTAACTACTGTGCCAACCAAGGTTCCATGCATGTTCATCTCAGGCATGGAGAATCCAATCAGCTGTTCCATGCACAGAATGCTTGCCATACCCTTAATTTTGTGATGGTCTCTTTTAAAAATTATCATTTTTCCCCAGGAGTCTGTCCTCCAGGTTATGGAGTTGATTATAAACTCCTTATATTAATTCCCAAAATATCTGTTTTTTCACATGAATAGCAACTTTCCCTTGCTCCAAGATGTCCCAACTTACCGTCAATTCCTTCTTCACTTTCAAATTGTGGTTTCTCTTCCTCACCAACTCCATAGTATACACCCCCAAAATAATTCTAGATAAGGAAAAGATAACATTCAAGATTTATTTGTCCTGGAGGAAATAAATCTTTAGCATTCTTGAAGCCACATTTTTCCTCCCTATTTGATCTTTTTACACCAAAACGTATCGCTGATTGAAACTGTTTTGCAGATACAGTGCCTGCTCTCTGTGACACACCCCTCCCTCGAAACAGACATGATCTGCAACTGTTTGGATGCTGCAATTGCTTACCTTTGCAGCAGAAGCTCATATGCAACCAGCTTGCCAGCAATTAGAGCTTTTAATTTTGGGGAGCCACACATTTTATCAAAATATTAATATGCTAGTATATTAAACTGGCAAAAATAAACTGCGTATATTTTCCTTTACCCTTATTTATTCTTTACACTTTACCTTTATTCTCTACTTTTTACTTATTTACTTTATCTTTATTCTTTACTTATTTACCTTTACTCTTATTACCAAGTAAAAATACTTATATAGTTAAGACCTTTATACCTAATGAGAGGGGCTTATCCATACAGAAACAAATAACTGCACCACCAACTTCTACCCAAAACATAGCATGTAAATAGCAATAGCACCTATATATACCGCTTCACAGTATTTGACAGCCCTCTCTAAGCTGTTTAGAGTCAGCATATTGCCCTCAACAATCCAGGTCCTCATTTTACCAACCTCGGAAGGATGGAAGATTGAGTCAACCTTGAGTCAGTGAGAATCGAACTGCCGAACTGTTGGCAATTGACTGTCAGCAGAATTAACCTGCAGTACTGCATTCTAACCACTGCACCACCATGACTCCTAGCCATGTTCCTAGTTCTAAAAGGGACTACTTTCCTGAAAGTGGCTGGTTTTCCTGCCAAAAATAACTCCACAATATCCACTCAAGAGTTGCTTTGAACTATGAGATGGGTGGCAAATAAATTTGACAATAATGATTGATAATAATAATCCAGGCACATCGTGTCATGGCTTGATTCGCAAACCCTGCTCACAGTCAGACAAGAAGCAACAGGGGGAGGGAGTGGGTTGGAATCCAAGGGACGGGGTAATGGAATGCAAGAGCACTGACTCCCAGGGGAGACATACCAGCATTCCAAGGTCACTGGCTGGAGAGTCTGTTCCCCAAACAAACTGAACATAATTGATTGGATGGAATAAAGTGACAAAGAGAGGGCCAGGGAAAAAGGGAACATTTAACTATGCTGTTTGCTTGCAAATCTGTTAGAATTGGTTTCACTACTTCCATATCCATAGCTCAGTAAATTATACTGTTAGAAACAAAAATGCTGCAGAAGTTTTTATTTGCTGCATGCACTGAGTAGGACAGTTGACATTAAGCTAATTCTTACAGTAATACTCTGCCTGGAACCCACCAGGAGGTTTGAGGAATGATGTCGTTTACAGAGAAAGACTTAAGAGAAGAAGAGGTCAGCAGAAAGTCTGGCTCAAGAAGCACCGGGGCCATCCCAGCATGGAACAGATGCCCAACCTGCTGGGGCATGGCCAACAGCAAAAGCTGAAAAACCAGAGCAGCAACCCATGGTGGCTAAAGAACAGCCAGGAGATGCCCCATCCCAGCGGCTGAAGACAGGGTGGTCGGTGGGGGTGGGGAAGTCGACAGAAGCTGAAGAGTTCCTTCCCCCCTCAGAGGTCAACATGGTATGAGGAACCAATAGGAGACTTGGCAAGTGGCCAAATGAGACGAGTGGAAACTTCCGGTCTGCACCCTAAGCCTGACTATGGAGCAGCTAAGAGAAATTTAGAGATGGAGGTTCATGCAGTGGCGAAGCAGTGGATGTCACCCAAGCATCGGGAACCACCTGCGGCAGATCTTGCTACTTCTCTCTCCAGCCAGTGGCCCCAGCACCAGCTCCTGGGGCCCCACCCCAGGGATTTTACCTGATCAGAGACCTTACTCTTCCGACAAGCCTTTCCTGACTGAGGGGTTTTTAAA
>JANHFL010001249.1:6111-19315 GCA_032468155.1 Oxyrhabdium leporinum | reverse complement strand
ACTTTTTGGCAAGCAGTGGGGAAGCCAGATTCACTTAACAAACGTGCTACTAACAGCTGCAGTAGTTCACGTAACAACAGTGGCAAGAAAGGTGGTAACGTAGGGCAAAAGCCACCTAACAAAGTGTTGGGCTCAGCTGTGGTCGTACGTGTACTAGACTTTCTTGGTCCTTTTTTCCTTGAAAACGCTTTCCTTCTCATCCAAAAGCTTCTTCCAAAAGTCTAAACTTCTGTTTTCAAAGAAAAAAACCCCCAGAAAGTAGGAAAAAAGCACCTTGGGGACAAGCGTGGCCTGGATGACTGAGAATCTCCGTAGACATCCCAATTGATTGAACTGAACTGAGGAAGCTCCTTGGCTGAGAAACGAACCGTTTTCAAGGACAAAGAAACAAGAAAGTCCCGTTGCCTTTTGGGGGGAAAAGGCACCTTTGTGTTCCCTCGATCGCTTGCGTCCCTCTAATGCACACTTTAGCCAAAAATATTACATAAACTCTGCGCTAGTGTCTCCGCCCTTCAGCTGGCTCTAAAAACTCTTTCTGCTTAACTTCATGGCTTTTCCAAAGAGCCAGGATGACACGCTTGGAATTCTGTAGTCGTCTCTCCAAAATGTTGTTACATTCCTGATGCGTTTGTATGTAATGCCCGTGTACAGTGCGTGGATACTCCAATGCTCTCACACGTCTACAAGGAAGGGCCTCTGGTCCCGAAGAGCTTCCTTATCTGGAGTGTTTTGTAAAGGAATGGCGGTGCCTCATTTGGGAAAGAAGAAAATTGTTACTATATTGCTCCTGTTTATTAGTCTGAGATGTTTAAAACTTCAGCCCTACTGTGGCAACGATCCAGCTGAACGTAAAGTTTTATGTAATCGTCTTTTTGATATTTAACTGGCCTCTTAAAGTGTACTAAGCTCCGACTGACTTTGTTTTAAATTCATATTGAATGTAAGGTATCTGTTCAGAAATATATGTGTTCAATCAGGGCCTCCAGCCCTTCCATCCATCCCTTGTTGCAGAATATATCAAACTTTGGTGATAATGTATAACTATTTAGTTATTTAATAACCTAATAGAACGGTAACATTTTAGGTAGTAATGGAGATTGGATATCCTTTTGGAGGAAAAGACAAGCTTAAATAATACAGCAGTTCCAAATATAGTTTGATTACAGGTACCACTTTCTTCATTGAAGTATTTCTATTGTGTTCCCTTTACCAATTCCCTGGTGCAACTCAGTAACATTTTCTCCTAAACATTTCTGTGATTGGGATTTCAAGTATTTTATAACTGACATTTATTGGAATGAGTTTTAATTGAATTTAATTAAAGTATGTGATTACTAAATTCACAAGTACTGGGAGATTATTTTGATGTTCAACTAATCACTTATTTATGCAAATATCTATATGAGCTACTTTAGCAAACCAGAAAATAACGATCTTGTGTTTTCTGTAAACTAGAAAAATGTTTTCCCCCTCTGATTGTGGAGTGAAACAAATTGTTCACTTAAGCAGTTATTAACACAGAATTGTAATTTATTATTTGCCGTAACTAATCTGCAGTGTGATGTTCATTCAGACTTTTAATTTGCAATAATAGATAGAGCTACATCTGTTTAGATATTTGACCAGGTACCCATAACTGACTAGTGTTTCTGCCAGATCGGAGTTTGTGGTGCTCTGGAACTGTGTAATCTAGGGAAGACATCAATGCCCATCTCGATACCGGCTCCAGTTAGATATTACTTGTGGTCCTGTCTGGAGCAGTCAGACCTGGCTGTTAGTGTTGACTGTTTTCCTTGGTTATTTTCTGTTCCTCTGGTTCTCCAAACTCACATACAAAGGATCTTTTCACAACCGTAACTCTAATAGCAAAACATATGCATTGGGGACTCAACGTTTGGGCGATAGTGGTTTCTAATTGATGAATAGGGATTAATTATTTCAAATATTTTACTACAACTCACTACAGTAAAGGGAATTGTTAACTTAAGCATTCAGACTTAATGATTGAATAAACAGTATCCAAAAGCAGTACACACTTATTCACACACTGGCAGAGTTCACAACATAGAACATCAAAATTATGGGCGGGGAGGAATCTGCAGTATTGTGCGGTCTCCAGTCCACTTCTAAAATAGGCAGGATCAAAGGTATTTGCATTTTTTGGTGTTTGGTGTGAATTAAGGGATGGAATTGATCCTTTTACCCCTTAAAATCGCCAAACCTGTGTGAATGTAGCCTGTTGTAGCTTATTTACTGTTTATGTTTAGTAAATTGGGTTCACGCACAAACTGTGGAGAAGCAGTCATTTGCATAGAAAATAGATTGGTCAGCATTTAGGGTATGTATGGATTAAATAAAATATGCTAACTGTCCTGAGATAAAAGATGGAAGGGGGAGAGAAAGAAGAAAACAAACCAACTGTGAATCCTGGCCACATGACAGTCTGCCACTATTCTCAAATATATATATAATTCTATGGTTATCCAGTGTCAGAAAAAGGAAGGAAATAAAGACTGGCCCAATTTTTGAATGATGTGTCAACCATGTTTGTAACTGATAGCTCACATTCCCCACCTTTTTTTTTTAACAGTTTAGGAAAAGAAGGAGAAGCCACCATTTCCCCTTCTGAATAATAGAATTGGCTAGCTAGCAAGGCACATAAAATGAAGATCTAGCAAATATAATCAAACTGAAGAGGCAGTTAGCACATACACTATTACCAAGAATGTGGCAAAAAAAGTTTGTTTGATGTACAGGTTGACCGATAGTTGATGTTTTCCAAATAGTTTATTGCTGGCCCATTGAGTCAACATTCCAGTTTTGAAAACCTGTTTGGCCCTTTACCGTTACAGAATGTTTTACAAAATTGTTCACATCCAGTGCCCTAGTTTCAAGTAATAAGAGATGGGTGTAGCCACTATATTGTTTGATATTAAGGTCTAGAATCATCTGGTAGCTGTCATTTTCAGATAGTCGTGAAGAATATTGATTCTCCGGGATTCAATCCAGATTGGATCCATTCCAGCTTGTCTTGTCTGAGTTTAGGGTAGCAAATTATTGAGTCCTATTGATAGATGATATAGATCCCAAATTGATATGATTGGCATCCTTCAGGTCATTCTTTTATTTCACTTAAAGTGCTGGAAGAAATAATCCAGAAGCTTGGACTAAAATGCCATCATTGTACAAATTATTTCTAATTCCAAGTATGCAATGAAACACCCAAACAAGATGGTGAAAAGATGACTGAAATTCTGGGATATAGGTAAGGCAAACAAGTTGAAACTGGGGGCATTCTCAGTGGGAATGGAAAAGAGGATATGATCGATGTGGTCCTTATCATGGAGACAGAATGTTACCAGGAACGTTTTAAAGAAACAACCAAAAACAACGTATGGCTGGTTCCTCAACTGTAGGTGTGTGAATTAAATACAAGATTTACCAAGTTTTGAACCTTTGACTGTTCAGCTTCTTTAAAGCTGTTTTTGCTTCTGTGTTTTAACAAAACATTTTCATAAGATTTCTGAGTTATTCTGATGTGACCATCAATAATTTCTTTCTTTCTGACTTCGTTGCTCTTCTCCCTGTCAACCCCTGATAATTCCACATGCACTGAGTTAAATTGGTCTGTATTTGGAGTGTTCTCAACATTTCATCTCAACCATCACAGTTTGGCATGGATTAACCTCTACAAAAGGCGTACAGGCTAACTGAAAGGAAAAATGTCTACTGCTTGAATAGGCATTGCATTTTGGCATTCATAAGGAATTTCAAAAAGTTAATATTGCCTTTTATTTCTAAATTATACATAGTGTACTACAAATGCAAAAAATAAGAACAAAAATCAGTAGGTAGTTACATATAGTAAGATCACAGTTGTTTCATTGGGATTCAACTCCACTGGATTGTCACTGTACAATTTAGCAGACAAAATGAATCTAAGAGGCTGTTTCACGAAGAATTTTGATGTATTTTCCATACAGAAACAGTTGGGAGATCACATTTTTATGTGGAATATGCGACTGTCGTGAAAGACAACGTTTATGCTATATGTTTGTATTGTTTTAAAACCTAGGATAACAACCCAACCTATTTCATAAAGAAGAAGAAAATCTGCCGTTACTAACCGTGTGAGAATCATGTCTGTTCGAGAGTCCTTTAATCCAGAAAGTTATGAACTTGACAAAAGTTTTCGGTTAACCCGTTTCACGGAACTTAAAGGCACCGGTTGCAAAGTGCCTCAGGACATTTTACAGAAATTGCTCGAATCTTTACAAGAAAATCATTTCCAAGAAGATGAACAGTTTTTGGGGGCTGTTATGCCGAGATTGGGTAAGAATACCTTTTACTGGTTATCATTATTTCTTAGGTCTCTGATGTGATCCCCTTTTGCGGCCTTCTGACAAAGTTAACGGGGAAGCCGCCGTGTTACTAATTTAACAACTGCAGCAATTCTCTTAACAAATGTGGCAAGGAAGGTCATAAAATGGAGCAAAATAAGTATCTCGGTTAGCAATATAAATTTTGGGCTTGATGGTGGTCCGCAAGTCAAGGACTACCTGTATAATCATTATGTAGCCTAGTGCACGTTAGGCCTTTTCTGTGAAGAGTCCTTGGGAAGGCCGCGCTGAAGAAAGCGGCAGTATCGATGAGAAAAGAAACACTGAATATGATATGCACAGTTTGCATGACCTTGTCCGCTAGGAATGTGTAGAAATAGAAAGGCAATTACAAGAACAGGCCAATATTCTGAAAAATAAAGCCAGTTACTTTTATTACAGGAATTGGCATGGATACTTGCGTTATTCCTTTGAGACACGGAGGTCTGTCTTTGGTCCAGACAACAGACTACATTTATCCCATTGTGGATGACCCTTATATGATGGTAAGATGCCTTAAAATATTGGTCACTTTTGTCAAGTAAGAACTTTGGAGGAATGGGGGTGGATGTCAGACGATCGATTTCACCTGGTTTTGGTTTAGTAGTCTTTCTCAGTTTTGTCTGGAACTATCAGACCTTTGAAGAAATTCCCCCCTCCCCCTTCCCCCCCCCCCTGGGGGCGGGTCGTGGGTTGAGCATTTAAATTATTTCTACTCGTTAACTAAATGAATGATGGCCATATAGAGCAGTACCTTGGTACTCCTTTGAAATTCATCGAATTTGGTACTCAACGCATTTTGAGGTGAAAAATTGATCCTGGAACTCATTGTTTGTTTGGTACTCAATGCACAAGCTAGAATTTGTTGCTGTCGGCTGCTTTGTGAATCACACTACATTATTCCGTATGGGAAAAATTTGTTTGGTACTCGGCGTTTTTGGTACTCATCAGAACCAGTTAACAATGAGTAGCAAGGTACCACTGTATAAGGAATTCAGTAGTATTCTACTGCATTCATCGAAACTCAACAAAAGGTTTCAGAATTTACTAGTTTACCCAAAGGAAGATAACGTACACAGAATCTCTCTTTGGTGCTTAACTTCTCTCTCTTAATGACTATCCCAAGTGACTCTATTGATGCCAAACTTTGGGGGCATCTGGTCTGTGACAAGGCCGGCGGAGCATAGGACCGGGCAAAATATTCAGAAGATGTTCTGCAATGGTAATATTAGTGTCAACCACGTGCATTTCTGGTGGGGTCCCCTGGACAGCTGCTTTGCTGTGCCAGGAGAGATGTCATATGTGCAGTGAACTTATACACTCACTGAGAAAGCTTTTGAAGCAACTGTCCGGAGCTGCCAGAACAATTTAGATCATTTTTACCCTTGTACACTTAAAGGCTTTGCACATTCCCGTGATGTACTTTTTTGTTTAAAACAAATCATTTTTTTCTTACATATTTGGTTTAAAGTTGGTTCTGTTTAAGATTGCTTTAATGGTCAAAACTGTTTTGCATCCCAATATGTAAATAAATTGGTGCATTGCTTGGTCTGCTCAGTATACAGCAGAGCTAAATGCAGCAGCAATAGCAATTCTGATAGTTTCTTTCATTCATTCATTACATTTGCTTCTTCCATCTGCCCCCCTCAAATTTCAGCTGGTAGATTTAATGGCCTCGCCCAGCCTCTTTTTAAGGTTAGCTTGGGAAGAAGGTAAAGCCTTAAAACAGCACTTCGATGAGAATTGCGTGTGTTGCTTTTTCCAGGGACGCATCGCGTGTGCCAATGTCCTTAGTGATCTTTACGCCATGGGAGTCACCGAATGTGACAATATGTTGATGCTTCTCGGTATCAGTAATAAAATGACAGACAGGGTAAGTCCTTTTAATTGTGATGATCAGAAATCCTAATACGTTATTCTGTGTACCTATAAATTAACAATCTGAACAATACCAGTAAATAGTATTTCAAGCATTTATAATTCTGAATCTGCCAATTGTCCGCTTCTGCTCTTTTGATTATTAGTTGCTCTTTCTTATATTACTGTCCTTGAAAATTCTAAAAATGACTAAAAATACAGATTCTGGAGTGACCATTATATTCAAACAGTTCAAAACCATGAAAGGCAAAATAGACCTTCATAATTTTAAGAATTCGCTGTATATTTTTTCAGAACTGATAATCAAATGCCTTGGAAGGGTGTTTACTCTGATGCCTGTTATTTCATAACAGCATATAATGATTTTTAAAAGTTCTAGATCTGAATTAAACCAAAATATATTTTCATGATACCTCACCGAATTTCGAGGGAAGCTGCACAAGAAAGCTTGAAATAATTGAGTCAGCGATCATTTCATCCTTTGCTAACATTTCTAGTACCTTTTGCTGGAAAGTCCCAATGGGAGTTGGGATCAGACACTTCAGTAAGCCACTGTGCATTTTACCAAGTTTGTTGCACAAGCTCTCTAAGGATAACTCATCGTTAAAACTCTGTTCTGGTTAGCTCTCCTAAGGCATAATATGGTTTGCTTCTTCAGAACTTCACGTCTTGTGTGAACAAGTCAAAGAATCGTTTCAGTTGGAGAACTGGCTTCAGTGCAGCTGAAATAAAATAACTAAAAGGGTCGTGGCACATTTTTTTGTCAGATTCCCTTGCTATTTCCAAATAGAATGTTTCTCCAAACTGTCGAATGGTTTGGAAACCCTCCGTGGTACTTTACGACAAGGGCACCCAACCCCAGGCCACACATCGGCACCACCGTCTGACAGGAGGAGGCCACGCAAGCAAGCAAAGCCCCTTCCACACACACACACACACACACACACGGAGGATCCAGGCAGTGTGTGAAACACCCCCCCCACACACACACACACGGTCTGTGGAAAAACCACCCTCCACCAAACGGTCCCTGGCACCCAAAAGGTTGGCGGCGGCTGCTTTACTATAAAGAAGAATTTACCAAACTTGGCTGTTCTTATTTGATTTGTGAGAACTGGCCTCATCCAACGTTTTGAGTGGAACCTGTTGATACCCAGCTCTTTTAACTTTACAGGGGTTCGGGAAGTAATAAGTTGCAGTTAGTAGACTATGTATGCATGCATGCAGGTGTGAGGGGATGATTCAACTTTAGCAGTTGTTGAAATATGAATTCCTTTGGGATGGCTTGTAAACTGTTAATGTGTTCAGTAGATGCTTGACCAGGCAATTAATTTTTCCTACTTTTGTTTTGTTGTTTTTCTCTGAAGGAAAGGGATAAAATCATGCCTCTAATTATCCAAGGATTTAAAGACGCTGCAGAAGAGGCAGGAACATCAGTGACTGGTGGTCAAACAGTATTAAACCCTTGGATTGTTTTAGGAGGAGTGGCCACAACTGTCTGTCAGCCTAATGAGTTTATAATGTAAGTTGGAGCATTTTATGCCAAGGAAAAGGTGCTGAAAGTGTTAAAAGAGGTAGCTACTTCTAAAATTCTGAATTGTTTCTTTTATGTCTTGTTAAATTTAAGGAAATTAAATGCGTGCCTTTGGCTCTGGACTGTGGATATTAATAACAATGCATGTTTTCCTGATAAAGCTTTGCAAATTTGTTAAGGGCTTTCACCTTGCAAAGCCGCAGTTGGTTTAATCGTGCCTTATTTAAAAAGTTACACTTGTTTAGGCTCACACAGGATGCCAAATAATCAACTATGATTTGCAGTATTCAGTGTTTAGATTAAAATAATGCTGTAAATAAAACAAAAGATCGCATCGCAGCTTCAGTGATAACTTTAGAACTCATTGTGGTAGTAGTTCTACAATATACCGTGGTTAGATTGAGTTTTTATGTGTTCACTGATGAACCCCATGTAGGAAACTGGTCTATTTCATCCAAGTTGGAAAACCAGTGTGACTGTAAATCATTTCGTGATTCCAGCTGTTAAAAATCTGAGCTCTGAAAAACACTCTTATTTTCAGTGTCTAAAATAAAGACAACAAAAATTATCCAGAAGTCTTTTTTTATAGAAGTAACAGACACTGAAAGTAGTAACAATTTCCTTTTAGGGCAAAATTGTCATATTAGCATTAAATGTACCTGAGATAAAAGTTTACCAATCTTCATTATATATATATTTGTAAGCCTTGATGATTATCTGTGGATACATGAAAAAAACATACTCATTTAAGATAACTTACGGTAACTCAATGAGTGGCTTTTTTGGTTTTTTGGTTTCATTCTATTTTAAATAAGATCTCTGGATAATATTAAATACATTTGTGGAATAATTCCTGAAAAATAATGATGGCATATGTGCTTTTTAATCATATCAGCTCATTACTTCTAGGCCAGATAATGCAGTCCCGGGAGATGTGCTGGTGTTAACCAAACCATTGGGAACACAAGTAGCTGTAGCTGTCCATCAGTGGTTAGACATCGTAAGTAAATCACTTTAAATATAAATCCAGCAGAGGGGCGGCCCCTATCTGTGACTAAGCCATGCCAAACTTTGAACAAAGTAGGCTAAATGTAATTTATTTCATACCAACCTGTTCTGTTGGTTTATATTCTTTTCATATACATTAAATATCTGGAGATAAAGGTGTCGTTGTAAAAACAAATTTCTGGATGTACATTGACTGTAGAAATCTGTTAAAGAAAAACACTTTTTATCCTACGTAAAGCAAAATTTATTGTAGAAGAGCAGTAAGATAACCCTGTTTTTTCTAGTTTGCGATTAGAAATTCGTTGTGTAACTGGAAATAAAATACATTGTGAAACTATGTTTCAGATGCTACTAATTAACAGAGTTGGAAGGGACCTTATAGGTCTTCTACTCCAACTCCCCCCCCCCCCAAAAAAAAAAAGCAGGAGACCCTACACCATTCTCCTTGGTCCTCATCCAGCAAACAGAAAAAGCAGTTAAACAGAATCGTTTATAAACAAAAAAGATGGTCTGATTATGGATGTTCAGGTAGCGAAAATCAAAACGCCACAGGAAGTGCTTCAAAGGATTTCTTCACGTTGGGAGAATTGGCACTTAATGCTGTTCAAATTATGAGCTTGAATTGGTGTGCAACCATTATCAGGAAAGGATAAGAAGTAACTCTGTGTGTGTGTGAATATATAAAGTAAAATACCACAACGTAGCCGTATGCAGCCTTTCTCTTTCCTTCTGTGCCTTAGCCAGAAAAATGGAATAAAATCAAGTTGGTTGTGACACAGGAAGATGTGGAGCTTGCCTATCAGGAAGCAATGATGAACATGGCAAGGCTCAACCGAACAGGTAAGGGAGCGGGTGGCCAGTTGGCTTCGGTCAGTAAAACGCAGGGGAAAAAACGCAGGGCCTGCAGGGTGCAGATCTATTTAGACTGCTAGGAAGACCAAAAACGTGGAGGATATGAGTTCTAATCCCGACTTCATGCTGTCGGATGTCTTAGGGCCAACCACTTTCTTTCAATTTAGGAAGAACCAGGGCAAGCCACTTCTAAAAATGTTGCCAAGAAAAATGAGTGGGCTTGTTCACAGCTGGGAGTCAGTCAGTCGCTTTCCTTCCCTCTGTGTCTTCTCCCCCTCCCCCATCTCTCTCACTCTCTCTCTCTCTCACACACAGACACACAGTTTTCTCATTCTATAGAAGCAAACCATTTATATATCAGGCATGGTCGTAATTTTTTCCGAAGAAAAAAACGCAAGTATTCATGTTGCAATTGGGAATAAACATTTAGAAAGAAAAAAAAAACCAAAACATTTCTACAATGCATTATCAGAAAATTCAGGCTCTCCCACTCTTTAACTGCAATTGGAAAGTTTTGGTTTTTTTTAATCTATAAAGGATGGCGTTTCCAAACAATTTTACCAAAAGGAGATCAGGGATGGATCGTCCATATGCGGGAATGTATGATATTTTTTTCCCCCTCCTGAAGAAGTTTTATTCTGGTTAACTTTAACAGACAGATTAACAGAGTTGGAAGGGACCTTGTAGGCCATCTAGTCCAACCCCTCCTCCCCACCTAAGCAGGAGACCTTATGCCATTTCTTCAACTTTATTTGAAGGGAGCTGGCAATGTAAACTCTGATTTAATCCCGAGCGATGGGCTGAATTCTGAAGTCGCGTAACCATTTCTCTCTCTCTCTCTCTCTCTCTCCCCTCCCAAGCTGCAGGGCTCATGCATACGTTCAATGCTCACGCAGCCACGGACATCACTGGCTTTGGGATCCTGGGACACGCACAAAATCTAGCAAAGCAGCAACGCAACGAAGTGTCCTTCGTTATCCACAACCTCCCCGTTCTTGCCAAAATGGCTGCAGTTAGCAAAGCTTGTGGGAATATGTTTGGCCTTATGCATGGGACTTGTCCAGAAACATCAGGTAAATATATATGTCTGCAACGCGGGCCCTCAATCGGCTGTCCCGTCTTCCACACTGGGAAATTCCATCGATCTCCTCGTTAGATGCAGACCCCAGGGAGATCACACCTCTCCGAAAACATGTCTGCCTGGAATAGGTATCCCCCGTGGCCATTCCCTCCCCACTGAAATCCAGCAATCGGATCAGCTGCTCCGAGATTCGGTCTCCAGAATACAGGGCCATGCCAGTCCTCATAACAGCGCTTGGTGGCTTCCTAAATAGGGTCAGAGATGAAAGGAACGAAATGTCTAGGCAGCTAACAAAAACACTCCTCGCTCCGTTACCGTCTAGGTTTCGTTCCCTTGGCTCAATATTGGTTCAACAGCGAGAATCAGGAGGCAGAGACCTCAGTCTGCCTTTGCGACTAAAATAGATAAATAATATAAATAAAATAATACCACTCGTTAAAGAAATTGAACATGGCTCCTCGGCCACCTGTTTGATGAAAAAAGATTGTTTAAAATACCCAGGTTTTCTTTGCAAAAGCTTCTCGGTAACAGGCCCAATTGATAGTGTGGATGACATAAAAATAAATACACAAAAATGAACCGTACGCAATCCAGAATGCCAGTGAAATGTCAGAGCTTCCCCCCATGCCTCTGGTGGGTGTAGCTCAGCTTGTGATTCTTACCAGCCGGAATAATATTGGTGCTTCCTTATCAAAGTCCTAGTAATTCTGTTCCTGGCCATTCCTGTTGATTCCAGTGCTAGAATTTGATGGATTGATTGATCAAATTTATATAGTGAAGCCGATTTCTCGTTCTCTAGAACGTGAAAAATACTTGTGTAAAAAAAAATAATAATCATCATCACCTTTCAGATCAACTGAATTTTCCTAGCGGAAGATACTGTCTTCGAGCCCCTTTTGTCCTGTCACAAATGGGAGACTTAGGAAAGAAAATGTGTGCAACACCTTGTCTCTAAGGAATGTCCATGCCCCACACAGCGGTCATTGTGCTGCTGAAAAAAAATAAAATAAAATAAATGGTTCCTTGGAGATTCTTGTAAATGGTCAGAGGATGGTGCTGTTTTTCCAGATAACCCCAAACAACTAGACTCTGTTGGAAACCTGGGCTGGAAAAAAAAATCATCTTCTGACAGATGTGCACTTGGCTATATACCCAAGAGAAGTAACGTTGTGCAAGTCAGAAATTCTGCCAGGCGAAACAAATTCCTGATTGTTGCCTTTTCTCACTCTGGGTGTTAACATCGCTTTGCATTTATGTCCACGCTTCAGAATGATCAACGACGACAGTTCATTTTCCTTTGAATTGGGTGCTTGCGGGATGAATAGGCACTGCCATTAAATGTTTAAATTATACATTTTAATTGTGTTAAATTATATGAATTAGGAGTTAGCATTAAAATATAACGTAGGCGTTGTTTCTACGTGTCGTCCTGCTGGGGTTTGGATTCCATACCCCTCAACTTCATGGCTCTCCTCAACATCTCCTCCCAATTTGTCACTGCCCTTTCCAAACTGTTAGCCACACGGAGCCCAGCTTCGTATTGATTGCAAGCAGGGTTTGATGAGGGAGAAGTAGGACGGAACAATTGTGCTGTAAATGATTTGGACTTCCCGTTGGATTAATCCATCCCAAGACAGCATTTGTCTTTCCGGACAGCGGGAAGAATTAATCGGCGGGACAGCTTGTTTCCGGCAGTTGTGGCTGCTTCATCGCGGGAGGCTTTTAAGAAGAGTTTGCACAACCATTTGTGCGAAGTGATGTAGGGTTTCCCGCCTAAGCGGGGGGTTGGACTAGAAGACCTCCCAGGGCCCTTCCCGCTCTGTCATTCTAAGCTGTCTTGCAGACAGTCCTTTGGCTTAAGGCAGGAAGAAAAGGACCGTCGCAATCTCCGTGCGAGGGCCGAACAGGGTTAATCGGCACATCACGATGAAAAGCCCGAGTAAGCCAGGCAGGGGCTTCGATCGGAGCCCTGAGCGAGAGCTAACGCCGCCGTTCCTTCTCCTTCTGCAGGAGGCCTCCTCATCTGCTTACCCCGGGAACAAGCGGCCCGCTTCTGCGCCGAGATCAAGTCTCCAAAGTACGGCGAAGGTCACCAGGCGTGGATTATTGGGATTGTAGAAAAGGGAAACCGCACGGCCAGGATTATAGACAAACCTCGAATCATCGAAGTCGCGCCCCAAGTAGCCACTCAGAACGTAAACCCCACACCAGGGGCAGCCTCTTAATCCTAGACAAAATAGTTATTTTTTTGTTGGGGTTTTTTTTTTTTTTTTTGGTTTCATTTTTTAAAAAACAAAAACTAGATCTATTTCCTTTATCATCTTACAGCCTAAAGAACTGTGTAAAAAAAAAGAGAGAGAGAGAGAGAGAGAGAGAGAAGAAACACATTTTGTCTGCAAATCTGGTGGCCTTAGGTCGGTTGGAGCGAGTGAATTTAACCCCCTTGCCTCCCCTCCCCTTTTTTTTCCTCCC
>JANHFL010001248.1:183011-193399 GCA_032468155.1 Oxyrhabdium leporinum | reverse complement strand
AAATAAAAATAAAATAAAAGGTAATCTCTCTCAAGGAGAGCAAGCAACACCCCCATCAATTCACAAATGTAGGATTTACTCGAATTAAAGAGCTGATTATCTACCCAGTCCAATGGAGACAGGTACACTCAGCAAGGATAGAAGACTAGCAGCATTAAGACAAGAGAAGGGAAGGGAAACATGACTTGGGAACATAGCCGTTTCTCCTTTTAACCATATGGCTGTTCACCAGTGTAGTTGGAGATTAAGTGACCTTTTAAAAAATGCAGTAAACATCGCATCTCTCAAGTCTTCAGTGCAAAAGTCAATTAATTCAAATGAATGATTGGCTGAGATAGCAACATGCTTTATGCAAGTCAGACCAGGAGTAAAACTGCTTTCTTCTTTTCTATAGAACATATGTTCACAAGCAATGAAAAAAAAATGCAACAAAACATAAACACACACAAAGAATCTCTCAAATCCAAAGAATTTCCCAGATTTCTCAAACTTCATTTTGGTATGTAGGCAATGTTTACTTGGTTTCAGTCAGCAGAATCCAACGTATCATTAGAAGGGGGTGGGGGAGGAGGTGCATATCTCAATCTGTAAGTGCCTAGAATAGGAAAAAGAACTTACTAAGTCACTGCTTACACTTCATAAAGTTATGAGAAAAACTACAAAAACCAATGGTGAATACTGTCTTCCAAAAATGCTATACTATTATCCCAAAGAAATCCCACATGTATATAACCTATGTAGAAATCAGTTTATTTTTAAAGGAAAATCTCTCAAAGTTTCTCCTAAGCAAATAAACACACAATGGCTACAATCATACATAACACCAAATCATGGTTTAGCTTTGAGAATAAACTTAGCATATAGTGTTCTCTGGCTCCCATGCCTCTTTTCCCTACCCTCCCATGTAGCGTTAGAGAGGACCTCAAAACTTCCTGTTCTGTTTTGCTATCTAACATTTGGGTTATGGTTAAGTTTAATTATGTATCATGAAAGTCAGGCAGTTGTGTCAGCTATTATTTGAAAGCTATGTATTTCCACAACTACGGGTGAAAATTAATATCTCTTCATCTGCATCTATGTTCGTTCAGGTGATCCACCAAGCAAAAACTCCTGAATTACTTGCAGCAATTATGGTGAGCATGTGGTCCGAGAGGGAAAGCTATCTTGACTCAGCATGACATCCAAATGAACTTATAATAAACTTCAAAATCCTTGGATGGACTTAATTGTGCAATGGGGACTATTCTAGCAACTATATCTTCCAGACATCAGTTTACAAAATTGGTCTTTAGTAGTCAAGTATCAACAGAAACAAAATAATAATAAATATGAAAATGGATATACTTTACAATTACAAATATAAAGAATTAAGGTATAAAATTAATAACATCCCTTGCTTTTAATGGTTTAATTCACACCTATGCATTTAAGGTAATTTTGTTCTTCTGAAAATATTTCTGGTCAGTCACATTTGCAGGGAAGAGAAAACAAAATCTATGCATTAATATAAAAATATGCTCTTTTTAAAAAATAAGCTTATAACGTCTAACAAATGTGACTTACTTTTAAAAGCTAGGATGTTTTTGCCTGACTGCTCTGAATATACCTATGAAATTTTGGCATCATAATTGTTAGCAACTTGACAAATACATTAAGTTTTTGTTTGCTTTCCATTATGGTTATCAGTGAATAGGCTAACTGAAATGGTGCTTAGCTATCCATGAATTCCAATACATTATTGTTGAAGCAATGTAATTCCGAACCAATTCCAAATAGTTACTTGGACCCAAGGTATAAAAGCACGTAGTGATTTTATACTCCTCCCATCAGATTTTCTGTGGCTAGGGATTACACTGTTTATTTACAGTGCTAAGGGACATGTCGCAGAGACACAATTTGCCAGGTTTCCCCTCCTTGACAATTTTTTACTTTTTTTCCAGAGCTACAGTTTATCTTAATGTCTTATGCCTATTCTAAGGCTTAAAACATCAAAACAATCCATAAAACAGCAGAAAGTGACCTGCAGTTGTCAGTCTTTTCTGCTGAATTTTCAGCACAGTGGTTGGAGGCTGCAGGCTGCCCACCTCTGTTAACGGTCAGTTGTACATGCATACACAGACATACAAACCATAGATAGCAGAATGAGAATGACATAGCCAATAACAAAAACTGTGTAGACTCAGAAGCAACTGTGTTGGGTGTTATGATTACCTTGTTGACTGGCTTCCATAGATGACTGCTTACAATCCTGTGCATAGTGCCCAGTAACACCACAAATATAACAGGACATATTCCCATTCTTCTTGGGACCTGATCCATTAGAACTGGCAACTACATTTGAAGCTTGATACACAGGATAAAACCCCCGATATCCTGCCATTTGCTGCATGCCATAGTTGATTTGGCTCCCCATTACTGGGTCATGCATTGAATATGGGCCCCTAGAGAAGAAATAAGGAATTTGTGTTCCATTGGTCTGATGTCCTTGGCTGAGGTAGCTCCCATTGCAAAAGGGCAGATGGAAGAAAGGTGAAACTCTGTAGACTTGTCCTTGAATTGGATTAGGATAAAAGTAACTGTTAAGCTGAAGATTTCCATTGGAGCCACAGCTACACCTACGACCGCAAGAGCCACAAGGCCCAGACCCCAACTGCTGCGGGGACAACAGTGTCCCATTTGCATTAGTATTCCCAACAGCATTAATATAGGATGTGCTGTCGCTCTGGGCAGTGCTGTGTGTTAAAGCCGGGCTTGGACTAGGTGCAGGACCTGGAGTGTGGGTCGGTATTGCAGGAGGAATAGTGGGCTGCACTTGACTAACACAAAGGCCTGTTGTTGGAGATGGTGGTGTTGATGCCACAGTGTTCAGCACTGCTGTACTTTGATTAGGCAAAACGTTGGTAGCATGAAGACTTACTGGTACAGTAAAAGGAGCTGGTGGAAGTGCTGTGGAGAGCCCAGTTGCAGGAACCACTACTTTTAGATTTGGAGGCTGAGGGATCACTCCTGTGTTTCCATCAACATGAGGCACCATTTGATTTAAGCCCATCACATGTGACACAGATTTTGAGACTGGATCTACTGTTGGAACGGGAGTTCCTGTAAAATTACCTGGGCTGTGGACTGGAATAAAGGCAGTGTTTGGTGATCCAATATTTAAGCTTCCAGTTTGTTGCTGGGGTCCATTAACTCCACAATTATCAGACGATGCCTGCGGTGAAGATATTTTCATTCTGTGAATCGCTAATTGCAATGCAGGACTACCAGACTGGACTGTAGATGGAAAAAATGTGGTTGGCAAAGGGGAGGACATAAGTTCGATGTGTTTCTCAGATTCAACTGAAGATCCCATTCCAACAGGAGCAGAATTAGCAACTACCATTCCCAAAGTTTTCCCATCAGCAGATATAGGTGGTGGCACTACCGTTTCAGGCTTCTGTGCACTATTGAGCACAACACAGTGCAGGGCAGGCATAAATGAAATGTGTGGAAATTGTGAACTCAAAGGATCCTCCACAGTATTTTTATTGTTTGATGTCACTGAAATTTGTGTCGGTGCTTTATTGAGGTCCGTAGCACCATATTCAGTAAACCTCAGCACATTTTGATTCCCAGAATCTTCAGAATTGCTGTCTGTGTCTGTGAAAAAGGCATTAAACGAGATATTCAGATTTCTAGACAAAAACATTACTTTTGAAAGTACAATTTTTATAGTAATTAAAATAAAACATTAGAAGTCAATAATAATAGAAAATAGAGTTGTAAAAGCCTGCATCAATATAATAGAAGGTGTCATTTACAACTAACCAATAAACCTGGTATTTCAAATTACTATTATTTTTTAAAGGAAAACTGTATGTTATAAAAAGCAATGGTAGAGAACAACTATATGAAAATTGTGTATTTGAAACAACATCTTTAACAGATAGATAGAAAAGATACATTTTCAATGCTGAGAAAAGTTTACTAACTGCATTCTAAATAGGCTCATCTTACTTGATTTCGCCTTGGGGAATGAGAACAGTTTAACATGAGGTAGTTTAATAACGATCAGATGCAAAATCTTTCAGGTTTAAATATTTTTTAATTCAAAATGCTCCCATTCTGAGTTCAAAACAATTATTTGAATCAACTGGTTTGCATTCATAATGGGCTGTTAAAATGGTTAGGCTGTGTCACACCAAAAGCCTGTATGTTCTCATTACAGCAAAGCTCATGCTTCTCAGTAGACTATAAGCAGGATTTGATTACATCATCCTCATTTCCACTCACATCCCATAGCTGGTGCTAAAAGCCATTCTGATGTTGTTACTGTAAGGAATAGTTATCTTGATTAGTAGCCTTATCCACCTGTAATTTATTAATTTCCCAGTGGGAAAACTGCAAATTAGTTAGGTATGGTTTTTTTTTTAAAAAGCATATTTTGGAAAAATAATCATTAAAAATGATTACATACTTTTGGAAAAATAAAGCAGATCTTTAACAAAGCTAAAAGCCTACTTTTCACAAAGATTACGATTATAGCTTAAATTTAAATTTACCTTTCCCCCCCCTCTTCTTTTTTCAACAACATTAAGGGAAGAAATAGATTGGTTTAAGAAGCAGATGTAAAAGATGGAGCTATACAGAACAGCAAACGCATGCTCTGTGAGCAAAAAGTTTTGATGACACCCCGAACATGGTTCCACAGATAAAAGTCAAGATTAAATTTGGGCATTTTGCAAGATTTGTTACACTTTATGGGAACTTCTCTAAATACGTCTTATTGTTTTATCAAAACTATTATTACTTCTACAATGTCAAGGGAGAGGGAAGGACGATTCACATGTAATTCTCATCCTATGTATAGAATACAGTTTCTTGCATTCTCATCTATAACTTACTGTATATAACTGTATGCTGTAAACTTTCATCAATGAAATTATTAAAGTTTATTCCTGATGACTGTTACTTGGGGACACAAAACCAAATTAAAGAAGCAGCATACTAAAGTGATTCTATATGTTCTTATTTTAAATACAAAAATACAACCTCTGTCTTTTTCTTCTTCACTTTCAAAACTTTCCCTTCCATCATGCCGTGGACTAGAAGGAGAACTGTAACTCTCTGAAGAGGTTTCTCCACATGTGTCATTTCCAATTGTAATGTCTAAATTTGTATCTAGAAAAGATGTCATAACAGCAAGATTACTGCTAAACACCACTAAGTAATATGCAAATTAACTTGGGGTTTTCTGCATTTTTGCTTGCTACCCAAGCACCAACTCTCTGTATATCGCAGCCAATAAACGAAAAATATAATTAATATCAAACGGTAAAAACCATTGGACTGCACAAAATTATTGTCACAATATATATAATCCAATATATAATCCATGGGAGACCCTATTTTTTACTAAAGAAATCTAGATGTACCGAGATTTATTTCTTTTTAGCTTTCTCACCCCAGACAACCAAAATTCAACATACAAAAGGCTTTTGTAATTCCCATAATTGAAAAGCAATCTTAAGTAACATAGATGCCTTTTATTCAGGAAAAAAAATCAATGCTAATATTAATGCAGTCTTTAATTAGGTCTTGAAAATAAATTATGAATTCCAAGATATATTCTGATCCTGGTAAGAATTCAGATTCCTGCTTTTTAACTTATGATTTGTATGTATCCACAGAGATCGCACACACTAAACTCTAGTTCAGGAGCAGACACGTTTGCTCCCGCTTAAAAGTCTGCACATGACTTTTTTTAAAAAAGAAGGATAACTTCATATACAATTCCTTTCCAGTTATGATGCAAGTACATAAAATAGTTGCAGCAGGAAAGAATGACAAGTTGCATGACTGTGCAAATGATCATGAGAAAAGCATATACTACTGGTAAGCAAACCTTTTCATGGACTATATGCAGTCTTGCCTCTACTGGCTAGCCAAAATATTTCAAATGACAATTCTGCAAAATGCTACATTATTTCTTGAAAATCTATCAAATGTGTACTGTGGGAAGCATGGTCTGACAGTTTTAGATCATTTCTGTTCTAACAGGCAATGGAAACAACCATTTCTCAATTATAGGCATACCTATGGCAGCCATATTTAAGATATTTTGGCTCAAGGAAAGCATATGAGAATAAATCTTGAAGAGAAGTTTTGAGACTAATAAGCAAGAAAGAAATCCTGTAAAAAACCCAGTAACTTTTTTTTCACAAGAAAAAGAACTGACTGAGTCAATTATATAGCAGTTCAAATAAAGTATATTTTTGGTTCTCAAGATTCTTGTAAAGGCTTGATACAGTTTACTATTTCAGGTGCTGATGTTTATGAAGTTAGAATAATAATTTGAATCTCTATTCTTTTGAAAGCAGGTGGTTTGGCTAGAAACTGGAGGATAATCTGGATAGTAAATTAAGCTTCTTGATGGTATTGATAATTCTAGATGTTATCAAAGCCCTATTCCAGAACAAAGGCTCCAAAATGTATCTCTGTTCACTTTTTCTGAGTCATATTAACTAAAGTACAGGTTATGACCATACAAAATTAGCACTTTATTTACTACCATCTTGACACTAATGGCATTTTTTGGGCAACCACTGCTCTTATTATGGCCTGGGTATACAACCATTGAAATCAGTGATGAAAAAGAAAACAGGATTGTTGTCTTAAAAAAACAGAAGAAAAGGAAAAGTCCTCCAATGAATAAGCTCAAGAATTCAATAGGAAATGTTCTCTTCTAAGTTCTCCAAGTCACTGCTATCATAGCAGTCAGAAAGAAAATGGGCACATGGTTGCTTTTCAAAGCAAGCCCATCTATAGATATGATGGGTGACTTTTAGCTAGTCATACTCTCTCAGCCCAACCACTTCTCAAAGTTATTGTTGTGGGGAAAATAAGAGGGAGAAGAAGCATTGTAGTAGGTACATTTGCCCCCTTGAATTATTTATTAAAAAAATACAGGCAGAATAGAAATAAACAAAAAAAACATTCCTGCTTTAAGATTGTGGGCTGCAGTTCCCTGATATGACAAGTAGACTTCATGAACCATGCAGAATCCATATGAAGAACTGCACAAAGGTGACTCATACTGTAAGTGCATCTACATGAATTAAAGTAAACTCTTAACAGCATCTCTCTACGTCTTGCTATCTCCTCTTACTATTCCACAAGTAATAGTATTATGCTGCATATTTTCTAAGCGTATTGCCCACTATATAAATCAAAGAAGAATAGTAAAATAATCTCTAATGTAGTTGAAGAGTGTTTTGTACCTTTTGCTGTTCCTGGATGCAGGTGATGAGCATCTGCAACTCTTACATAGTTGGCTCTCATGGTTAGTCTGGAATCAGTCCTCTTTATTTTATCTCTATGCAGGGATAAAAACATTAATCAAAAGGATAAGCATAAAATTCTCTTCATGGGACCATGCATTCTAAACATCTACTATCATCAACTTTTGAATGTCTAAAATGGCAAGATATCCAGGCTGTGATTACAACATGTCTCTCCAATACTTTTTTAACAATGGCAAACCTGTCCAGAAGCTCCAAAATACAGAAATATGTACCCCATCTATTCTAGTCCTATCTCTTCTTATTGATGCTACATAGTTGGAACTATCAGAACTAAGGCATGTAAATCAAACTTAATGACTTAATATGTTATGTAAACCTGATGGCTTGTCATGAATCAGTGGTAATAATAAGTAGATATCTGAAAAGAGTTCAATGATGGTTAATTCTACAATAATCAATCTTTCAAAGCCCCAAACAAACTCAATTAAATTCTTCAGGCAATTCTCATCCCAACAGTAAAGCCATCAAACAGAAAAACCTAAGTTATTCAGAATAATGAAAATAACATAAGGTCATTTAGTTATCTCTGAAATGGGACCTCAATTTGTCCACAGGGAATATTAAAAATTAAAAAAATACTAACTCTTCAAACTTCTATTAACTAATTAACAGTAGCAAACACCTCCTTGTGTTTATTCAGAAATCTACTATATCTTATTACTTACTTTAAGTTACATTTATTAATTTTGCACATGCTATTCTTAATATGCATTCATCTAATATTGCTAGCAATCAAGATTATCAACCACACTTGTCTGACTTATAAACATTCAATTTTTAGTAACAGAGAATAATATAATTGATTCCAGGGATACTGGGCATATTTGGGGAAAATATTTAAACAATATTCAGTTTCTTTTAAATATGAAATTAACACCTACTTTTCTGGTTGCTGTTTTCCTTTCTTTTTGTTTAATACAGGCAAATTCCTTTTCTCTCCCGCATGCTAGATGATATAAAAAACAATTTCACTTAAAAATGTAATGATATTAGTTGCATTTGTTGCCTTAATATGTAACAGTTGCCAACTGGCAATTACTTTAGAAGCAGCTATAAGCCTTCCAAGAACTTAGCACTGTCATTTTGGTATATATATATATATGTGCACAGCAAACCTCTCTACTTTGTATTATATGAATGAAAAAGATTTCACTCTCTCACACCAGTACTAGAGGATTTAGATACAACTTGAAACAATGACACATAATATCTTTGCGGCTCTTTAAGACACATAATATCATCTGTCCTCTTTCAATCTTTGAAAGTCACCCTTCTATTTTTGAGTAACAAAAGTTAGGTGTCATTTTTCAGGCTGAGCTTTGTAGAATGTTTGTATATGTCTCATATACCATATGAGATAAGCAGTTGAGCCATAGTGTGTATGTGTGTAAGAAGAATGGAAGAGTGATTATGTTTTATTTAATATGTTTAACCTGCTTACAATTTTGAAACTGTAAATTTAATCACATCAGAAAAATAAACCACACGGTACTATCTGAGAGTAAATAGTTATGAAAACTTCAGTAATCAGTGCTTTCATGAAAACGATTCCCATCATATGCTTCTAGGTGAATTATCACCAGACCATATGCTTAATGCTGTCCAGGTGTACTAAGACATTTAAATATATTGATTGGACATATATTTTCAGAGTACAATTGTTTACAATTCAACCTCTTTGGATATTCATGAATTCAACGTTTATATATAGTAAACTGATTGGTTAAATTGTAGATCTATGCAACAGAAAACTACAAAAAGGTTTTATAGCTTCAAATAATTACTAGTGAAATGGCAGATTGTAGGAATTATTTAGCTTCTTAGAACACTGGAGGGTAGCCATAGCGATCTAATTTCACAGAGAAATAGGTGTCATGTAATCCACAAACCACATTTGAGAATTAACTATCCTGGGGGAGAGGTCACTTGGTGTCAGATAATAGCGCTGCCCAAATTAAAAAACAACAGAAAAAGATCCACATATGTGTCAACTTGCTAGCAAAAAAAGAGCAGATAAATTGAAATGCCTCTACTTTAATTCTAACTTAGCCAACTTTCCTTTTCTTTCTTTCTTATGAAATAACTTGCAAACATCTCCTACCCAAGTTACAGATATGAAAAAAAATAGTGTGTGAAGTTATCTGCATTGTCTTCCCACCTTAAAGAGGAGATGAGAAATTTCTACTGGAAAAAGCTAGTATTTAAAATGAAACCAATCAATTCAGTGTCTCAGAAATATGCCTCTTTATATGAAGTTTTACTGTTATTTTCTTGCATAGGTTTTCTAGGATGAAAAAAACAGAATACCTGATCAAGTATTGTGCAATGCTCTGGATGCTGCTGTAGAGCCCAGCCTTTTCTTCTCCAGTCTGCTACGCCATTATATTCAGCATGTGTTATGTCAAAACCATCCAGTGAAGAACATCTGGAATTAATAGTGCTGTTATAAAATAAATAATAAGAAACCATAATTAAACCGATTGCTGACTTTTCAACCTTCCAAACCAGTGGTTCTTACTGGGGATAAATTGGGCATATCCTGGGGTAAAGCATCCAGTTTAGGGCTACTGCTGCCAAGACATTTGTGTTTTATTTTGTTTTCCCATTTTTTTTTAATGGGAGCATTATTTGATACTAAGAAAGAGAGTAATTGGATCAATTTAAGAATTGTAGACCGAAAGTATTTTTTCCTCTAGAAAAGTGACTGCTGCTTATCTTTAACTATAGAGTTTTGGGTAATTAACTGTACATACACAAATTTGGGCTTGTGAAAAGAAGAGAGAGAAGCTTAAAATGGGCAACCAAGATGCAGAAGTAGATAGAAATAAAGACCCAAGATAAGAATATGGAAGACAAGCTAAGAAACGAATAATTAAAACTTTGGCGGTTAAGAGATGATGGTTAAAAAAGAGAATAGGTTTAAGGTAGCAGGGACACAATTTAAAAAAAAGAGAGAAATAGAGAGATAGGATTAGAAGGGGAATAGATAACGATGTAGAAAAACTAAAATTTGAATGATGGTATAATCGAATTATAAATTTAATA
>JANHFL010001248.1:169368-182911 GCA_032468155.1 Oxyrhabdium leporinum | reverse complement strand
GGTGATTGAAATAAAAATAATTCCATAGTTGAATAAGTAACAAAGGAAGATTTTGATATCATAAATGTAATAGAGAGAATTAATAATGTTTTACTTATACTAAAGATTTAAAATAGAGTGATTGGCATAAAAATGACATATGGAACTACTGTATAATTTGACCTTTGGTGGAACTAAATAATGATGGATGGTAACTTCGTAGGAAGATATGTAATAGTGTTAGAATTATATAATTTGGTTAAATGATATAAATATGATAACAATTTATTTGTATTGAAGGCGTGATACCCAGATACCACACTGTTCACAAAATGATATGTTTGTATAAAGATTTAAAAATAAAAAACTTTACAAAAAAATAATAATTTGGGCTTGTGCAGATTATTTCATAATGATCCTGAACTGAGCTTTATTATAGTAACCTACTCTTATCCCATTCATTCATAATAGTTGCTTCTCTAACCAATATGGATAGCCCTGAAATATCAGCATAGGAAACACCTTTCAAAAGAAATCACCTATATCAGGGAAAGAGAAATATTTTATGTGTGCAGATACCCATTTGAAGAAACACAACTATAGCCATTGTCTATCTTATCAGAAATGCCAAAATTTCTAAAGAGCAGTTCAATTTTTTTTTGTAAATGTGAGATTTCAAAACTACTTTCAAGAGATAAATTAGGCCTCAATATACTCAGTCTTGATTCTAATGTATGTTTTTAACTTTACGTCCTTTGAAATTTTGTTAGCTGATTTGTTTTATCAGAGTAGAATGGTACAGTATAAATTATACGATTAATATAAAGTCACCAGAGTTTTTCTGTTTGCCTACAACATGGAAAGTTTGGTTCCTTATGCACTAGTAGGCTGTCATAGCCAGTTGTCTGATTTATTGGCTTTACTGCCTCACATAGGTCCAGAGCATTATTATTTTATTTAACAGAATAACATAGTACTTACAATAAAAGATTCACTGAGTATAATTCATTTATTCTCAGTCTAAATTTATATTCTGCAATTATAGAATACTCGGATCTTGGAGTTCTCGGTTGAGAACTCAATTGAGAAGATAGGTTTTTTAAAACAGAATAAAACTCTCAAAAATACCAATGTCCATTCAAAATATTTAGCTGTATCTGTAATATTCCAGGCCATTTTTGATATTAATTATGAAAGCCAGAAAGGTTCCTGGAACAGATCATAAGGAGAGTGTGGTATAAAAATTTACATTTCTACAGAACAAAATTGTAACTTTGATATGAAATGATAGATTTGATTTAATTTCCTCAATTTCAAAGAATACTACTAGAATATTTCTTAGCTTTAATAATATTATATTGAAAACAAGCTAGGTATAGGTAGTCCTCAACTGGCAACAGTGTATTTAGTGACTGCTCAAAGTTACAATGGCCATGAAAAAAGTGACCTGACCATTTTTCATACTTATGACCAATGCAGCATCCCCATGGCACTTGTTCAAAATTCAGATGCTTGGCAACTGACTCAGATTTATGGCAGCCGCAGCATCTTGGGGTCATGGGATCCCCTTTTGCAACCTTCTGATAAGCTAAGTCAATGGGGAAGCCAGATTCACTTAACAACTATGTTGCTAATTTAACAATTGCATGATTCACTTAACAACTGTGGCAAGAAAGGTCGTAAGATGTGACAAAACTCACTAAACAAATGTCTCACTTAGCAACAGAAAGTTTGACTCAATTGTGATTGTAAATCAAGAACTACCTGTATGTTCTAGTCTGGGCTCCATTGGGCAGCTATTATTTGGCAACTATCAAGTCTACCTTATGAATTACATTTCAAAACAGAATTCTCCAATTATGCCTGTTTAATGTCTACCCCCCAAAATATTTTTATTTATATCCTACCTTTATTTTTATAAATAATTCAAGGTGGCAAACGTACGTAATAGCTTTCTATTTTCCCCACAACAACAAGCCTATGAGGTAGGCTGGACTGAGAGAAAATGACTGACCCAAAGTCATTCAGTATCAGATCATCTGTATAATAACAGCTCCTATTTTAAGAACTCTCAAACTTATCCAGGTTTAGCAAGTTATGAAAGTAACTTTAAATTCCTGTAATGAATCAAATACCAAACATTAGTTTAAATGAAAAGAAAACATTTAACACCTACTTAGCAATAGGACATTTCCCATTATGTTTCTTATGAATCACTGGGTGCTGTATCATATCTAGATAGAAAATAAAGTATTGTGCTATTAGTTAAATATTACATTATACTGGCTTTATTATACAATATCGTACAAATTCCTTCAAATAAAATACTGCAGAATTATGTTTTTAGTATATTATCATGACTGCAATACCCGAAGAAGTACTATAAAGTAATGCATTTAGTAACTTAGTTATCAACCTAATTGCTAAGTAGTATTTTTTTACAAGTACCTATATTTATTCTGATAAATGTAACTTTCTTGTTCATAACATTGCAATATGGTTAAAATGAAGTACCAGACCTATACAAGTCAGATGGCACAGTATAACCAACACTCAGTTTAAAACCTGGACTATGTAATGTTTTGGTTTTTACTTTCTAAACATTTTTAGACTTGAGCATCTTCTACTTAAAACATACATATATATTTATCGAACTATTCCCCTTTGATGTAAGCAACTCTATGAAAAGAATAGAAAAAAGTAGTAGCAAGCTATAGAAATTGGAAGCAGATGATAAAAGGTAAAAAATAATAATAATCTGAAACTATCTTAAACTGGCATCATTTATTACACCTCTCCAAAGCAAAAATACATTACTGCGAAACCTCAAAACACAACTCAGAAAGAACTTCACATTCATTTAATCTTGGAACAAACCTTCTTCCTGGCTTGAGGCTTCTGAGCTATCCTCCTTGAAATGTTCTGGCATCTTAGATGTCTTCAGGGAAGACTGGTAGTTATCTGAAGAGTAACAGCCATTAAACAATAAAATATAATTATTTTAAAAGCTTAAGTAGAACAAGAAACTGGATTTTCAAAAACTTGAACATCTGAAGTTTGAGCAAGTGAATTCTAACAACTGCCGTCAGCAGAAATCAATGGTTGCTATTAGCAATATTCAATGCAATGCTCACAGGAAGACAGCATTTATAATACTTCTAAACAGCATCTATAAGCCACCTAGATCACCTCTAGGCAAGGTGGGCGGTAAATGAATAAGTGCATGAAAGAAAGAATATAAATAAACAAGGTTGCATTTTATGGCTCTGCAAATGGGAGGTAGTTCATTCAATCGTTCTCTTTCACTTCTCTTCACTACAAATCTCTATCATTTCAGGCAACACAATCTCCTTCTCTGCTAAAACCCAACATCTGTCTTTGTTTCCTATGCATACATACAATATGTATAATCTAAATGCTGCACTCAACAGAAGTGTGATGCTAGTAGGATACCTTGAGGTAGGTGAGAGGGTTGCAGGTGAAAAAGTTTGGTTGCATGAGCCAAGTTACAATACATACAATTAAAAGATGCCACCCATTAACAACTCTCCTAAAAATAATATATCAAGAACACATAATAAATATGAAATGAGCAACGACTTGAGATAACATTCAAACCCTATAATTTTAAGTGGCATAAGGATTGAATATGCTTCAAAATAGGAAAGTTGTGTACAAATTCATAACAGAATACAAAAATCAGGGTTTCTTACTATGAGAATGTAAATCTTCTGAAGACAGAGTCTGAAAGAAGTTGTTTACTCTCCGATTCTGGAGGAAAGCTGGGGAAGTATTTGCAAAAAGTTGCCTAAAACGTATTAGAAAAATCAAATGTACAAAGGAATATATTTAAGACTAATATTTAACATAGAGAAATGCATTGTGCATCAAACTTCTCCATTGCAAATAAACAGATACATGGAAATACTGGAAAGAAATAAAGGGAAGGAGATTTTATTCTGGACAAAGTCATGGATATTTAAAAGTTTGTGGATTTTTTTTGACTTTTCAATATTTCTGCATAAATATGACCTAGAACATTATTATCCACATAAGTCCTAGAACTCAAAAAAATAAACAAGTCCAAACATATTTGTTCATTTATTTATTGAGAAAAATAATCCAAATATATTTGTGTATGGTAAAAGTATGTGAACCTTTACTTTCAGAAAGTGGTATTCCCCTTTCCCCTTAGTCAGCAATAACTGCAACTGAATTCTTCCAGTAACAGTTGATCAGTCCTGCATGTCGGCTTGAAATCATTTTAACCCTTTCCTCCTTGAAAAACAGTTTCAACTCGGGGATGCTGGTGGTCTCCTTGAACGTACTGCCCACTTCCAGTCCATCCACAACATTTCTATAAGATTAAGATCACGGCTTTGCTTGCCTATTTCAAAACATTAACTTTCTTGTGCTTTGACCATTCTTTGGTTGTATAAATGGTGTGTTTTGGGTAGTAATCTTGCTGCATGATCAGCTTTTTCTTGAGCTTCAGTTCACAGGCAGGCAGATACTCTGATATCATCCCATAGAATTTGCTGGTACAATCAGAATTCATGGTTCCATCAATGATGGCAAGCCATCCTGTTCCAGGGGCAGTAATGCAGGCCTAACTTAGGATACTGCTTCTGCGTTTCATAGATGGGCTAATGTTCTCCTGCTGGAAGGCAGTGTTTCCCTTTTATCAAACACTGCACTTTTCATTCAAGCCAACAAGTTTTATTTTGGTATCATTCTCCAAATAACATTCTTCTAATAGTCTTCTGGCTTCGCCACGTGGTTTTTCATCAACTGTATATGGGGCAGCAATGTTGTTTTTGGAGAATACTGGCTTTATTCGTCCAACCCTGCCATGCAAATCATTGTTGTCCAGCATTCTCCTGATGGTATTCCCATGAACACTGACATTTATCAGTGCAAGAGAGGTCCTTAGTTCCTTAAGCCCTGCCCTAGGGTTCTCTGAAACCTCCCAGAGGATTGCAATCCCTCACTCTTGGTTTGATCTTGGTTACTGTTGGAGAGAGTAACAATGTTGTTGAATTGCCTCCATTTAGACACAATCTGCATGGCATGAACAGATGGGGGTCCAAATTCTTTGGAAATAGTTTTGTAGTCTTTTCCAGTCTAGTAAGCATTAACTGTTTCTGAGGTCCTCACAGCTCTATTTTATTCAAGCCATGACAGACCGATAGGCCTGTATCATGAAGATCACATTTTAATGGCAAATACCAAGAATTCTGTTCTTTAAATAAGGCAGGACTTTCTAGTCACCCCTGATTAACATTCCATTGTTTGAAATACCTGACTCTAATTTCCCATTCAAATGAACTGATAATACCAGAGGTTCACATCCATAAACAAATATGTCCTTTGGATCATTTTCCTCAATAAACAAATGTACAAGTATAATGCTTTTGACTCATGTGTTTAACCGGTTCTCTTTATGTAGTTTTAGGACTTGTGTGGAAAACATATGTTTTAGATCATATTATTTGCAGACTGAAAATCAAAATGGTTCACAAACTTTAAAGTATCTCTGTATAATAAAACGTTACAGAAACCATGTGAACAAAAGCTCATATAGTATGATCCAAAAGACTAGCAGCTATCTAGATGTTAAATAACTTCAGCCATTTAGATTCATGTTTTTTTCATAATACCCATGCCTTCATGTGTATAATTCAAATGTTGCATCCAACACACTTATATCAATATTGTTCTACATACACAGGGACAGAAATGATCCTATATCTAAGCATATTATTTTAAAGACAAAGCATCATACAACTGGGAATTTTGCAGATTTTGTGTAGAAACTTTCGTAAAATGCCTATAGTTGCAGAGTAGGGAGAAGGATTATAGCTTAACAGTACAAAATATGGTCAACATTTAAACATTTGTATGTTCGACACGGTTAGCAATAGTTAGCTAATCAGGAATAGATACCTTGATACCCACTGAATGTTAAGTATTAGTTACAACAACCCCTGGTAATTTAGACACATTGGTTGGACCTGACAGAATTGAGAAAAATGTAGACTGCTTTACTCTGAGGTAAATGAACTACATATGACTAAATAAAATGCTTATTTCTCAGATCTTTAACTGAACAACATACATAACAAAGGAAGTGATGAATTGAAGATAAACGTACAGTAAAATAGCTATATTCATTGCTCAAAAGTTTTACCTTATCATAGGCTCGAAGTCTGAATGCCTCCTTTCTTCTTGTTTCTGTAACCCCTGATTTAATGCCGCTAAAATAGTCTTGTCAAATGATTCAGAAGAAAGATCCTTTGGAAGCTGATGAAAGGCACATTATTAATTATTGTAGAAAAAGTAACATTTCTTATAGGTAAATGGATAGATGATTATAACATTTAACTGACCCTATTAGAGCTCCTTTCTTCATTCCACAAATTCACAGATCAACAATTTGAATTTTTATTTAAATGGATCAGTATACCTAGTAATACAGCATATCGAAGGTGAAAAGGCCATTACAATATGCATAGTATCCAGTAGAATAGTCAGCTGAACTTTATTCTCTACAATAGGATCTGGAATCTTTATTTAGTGAAAGATGAAACCCACCCAGACAGAAATCTTTAGAAACAGGAGATACAATTATAAATTATGATGAGAGTAAGGAACAAAAGGCCAAAGATGGAGTTTTGCAAGGCAAAGCATATTGACATTCGATCTCCAGCTATCCAAATACCAAGGTGAATTGTTAAGAAGCCAGTATCCAAATGCTTTAAAATATGTTATAAAGGTGTGTGTGTGTGTGTGTGTGTAGAGATCATGCAATCATGTGCTAGGGCACATATCAAATTTATTACCTGTCTTTGGGCAAAAACATGACTTTATCCATCTTGCAATGCGCTCTTGACTCTCATAAAACAAACCCATTCCTGTTCATAATTTTTCTCAATGGAAATGTTTATAAGTGCCAGAGATTGTAAACACCACCTTCAAGGTACCTTTGACTCACTTTCAAGATGATTATCCTCCTTTCTACTAAGAACAAGAGGAGTCTTGGGGAGAAGGATGTAATTGTGAGGATAAGAGAGATACGTTTTATAGGAGGAATCCAATTTTGGGATGATAAACCTGTATCTTGTACCAGGGAAGCTTCTCTAGAAAGATGGAGAACTTTTGCTTGTAGATAATTCAGTCATTAGAAAAATAGATAAATGAATTTGTGACAGGTAAGTAAATCCACTTGATAACTTACTAGACTGAAGCAAATAGAGTGAATGTCATGCACTGTCCAGATACGTTGCTAGACTGTAAGTAGTAGACATACTACATTTTGGTATTACTGCCATTGAAAAATTGGTCAGTTTTGGAAGCCAAATCTAGGCTAGCAAGTTGAATTCCAGGGCTGCCAAACAGCATTCTCAAAAATGCTATTTCACATGCAGGGTCAGCTAGATAGGCAAAGCTTGTGAATCTGTGTGGGTGAACTGCTCGGGCCAGCAACAGGAATGTAGTTTTATTAAGCATGGAGGAACATTCTAGGACAATCTAAACCAAATGCCAAAAACATTTGAACATAACATAGATGTTTCTATGCCAGTGCTGTAAGTCTCTGAACCATGATGAAGAAATTATCATATCTGACTGTAAACAAAAACATAGATATAATGGGTAAACAGAAACTAGGTGGAACAGAGTAGAATTCAGTCATTCCTGAATCCAACCTAACAGAAAATACATGGAAAGACACAGATGGTGATATTGTTCTTTACATTATTAATCTATACAATGCTGAAAAGCTGGATACTTTCACATAATCACCATAGTGGCAACATCTAGTCAGAAGGTAAATTAAATCTAGGGATGTCTATGGAGGTTCTCAGTCATCCAGGTCATGGATCTCCCAAAGGTGCTTTTTCAAGAGGCAACTGGACTTTGTTTTTTCTTTGAAGACATTTCACTTCTCATCTTGGATGAGAAGTCAAACGTCTTCAAAGAAAAAACAGAAAGTCCAGTTGCCTCTTGAAAAAGTATCTTTAGGATAAATCTAGGGATATATTACTGTCCACCTAATCAAAATGTCAAGAATGTCCCTAAGATGGTGCAAGGAAATGAGAAGGAATGCAAAGGAAAAGTTGTAATAATAGGAAACTTCAGTTATCTTCACATAGAGCACGTATAGTCATCTTCAAACCATGACAAAAAACCATATCTTCAGATATCCTAAATGACTGTTCCTTAGAATGGATAGTCTCAAAACTAAACTAGACTTAATCCCAAATTGTGACCATCATCTGGTGCAAGATGCAAGTGTTGAAGAACCAACAGGAAACAATAAACACAATGCTATGACATATACAATATACAGAAGTAGAAAAATTGCACCAAATGTAACAGTCAGTTTGCTACAAACGAGGAAATGTTTTAAAAGGGGGACTGGTGAAATAAAAAGATTGAAAGGAAAAGTCAAAGGGGCCAGAGAGTCCTTTGGTCTAGTAGTTAAAGCATCTAGCTTGAAACAAGGAGATTATGAGATCTAGTCCCACCTTAGCCATGAGAGCCACCCAGTAACCTTGGGTCAGTCATTCTTTCAGAGCCCAACTCGCCTCAAAGGGTTGTTGATGTGCGTAAAATATAAAGACGGACTATTAGATATGCTCATTGCCTTAAATTGTTCATAAAAATAATAAAAGTGGGATATAAATTAAATAAATTAAATAAATAATACATGAGGATTTTATCAAAATGCAGTAACTGAAGTTCCAGTGAGAGGCTGAAGTGACTTTATAGCTGGGTTCAGGAAACTACTAACAGTTAAGAAGACTTAACATGAAGAAATGAAAAGTCTGCCCCAATGAAAAACCAAAAAGAAGTAAAACATACATTCCGTTTTGTCAAAATATGTGTTAAGATGACAGGAGGGTACACACACACAGAAAGAATATGAGCAGCATACAACAAATATTAAGGGAATCACTATTGACTTTTAGAAGTGAGGAGACTGGAAGAACAAAAGTAAACTAAGGTAACATAGTTACCTGAATTCTAAGTCATCTTGAGAGAATACAAATAACAAACCATCAGATCCTGATAGAATCCATCCAATAATTCTTAAATAACTCAAAAGTGCTGACTTCCTAATAAAAATAAATTACTTGGCCCTCAAACTGCACTCAAGCAGCAAATGTGAAGCCAATTTTTCAAAGGGATTCAAAGAGGATCTGGGAAAATTATAGGACCAGTAATCTTAATATCTATTACAGGAAGATTAGTACATACAGTAACCTAATTAAAACACACACAAATACCAACATATAAAACAAGAATTAAGGTAAATCAACATGAATTCTGATCCAAGTAAATCCTGTCTCACTAGCCTTATACTGTAGACTTAAGAGCACTAACAGGCATGTAGATAGAACTGTTAATAATGTATCTTTTAAAAAAACATCTTGGACAAAGTTGTTCTTCAAAGATGCTCAATTAAATTAGCAGTTATGGAACAAGAGAACTCAAATATATTATAAATCGGTAACTTTAAAAAAAATTAAAAGTAAAGAGAAGTTAAATAGTTTTCTTAATGGAGGGAAATAAAATCTGTGCTGGGACCAATGCTTTTTAACTTGTTCATAACCCATTTGGAAGTATAGATAAACATGAGCTGGAAAATTAGGGATGACAGTAAACTAATCAGGATATTAAAAACTGAAAGATTAAGCACTTAATTAATCTATGGCATTAATTCCCATAGTACATGTGGATGACTTCTAAATTGGATGGTTTAAACAAGTGATGAACAAATCCCTGGAACACAGGCTTATCAGAGACTATTAATTTTGAAAACTTAATATTATATCTATATTTGGGGTAGATGTTTTCAAATACCAATTGTAAGAGAATAATGGCAGAAAACGGGCCTTTTTGGTCCAGAAGAATATGGTCAGCAATGTGAGTAATGAAATGCTGAACTATGATGGTATTTGACTCTATTTATGTTCTCATATTCATCAAAAGTAAATAAGATGAGCAGAAGTGTTTCTCTTTGTGTTTTCAATTGGTCTCAATAGTGCACATTCAACTCATAACTTTTTGCAACTACCCCAATATTCCCTGATGGGTTATTTCTTAAAAAAAAAATAAAAATCAGAAAATCAGCACAAGCATGAAACCTCATGAAATTATAGATTGATGTGCGTAACTTGTTCAAAGTGGAATCAAAATATTTTATTTGACTCTTGCACAAGAAAGGGTTTTCTGCGAGTAGAATATTTGTATCACTAGAAACAATTTTTTGCTTCCTAAGCAATTATAACATGGTTAATATTTCATAAGAAATAACACCTATATATATTCATCTAGAAATTGAATATATGAATAATGTTTGACAGTTTAGCAGATCAACTCTGCATATCAAAAGCAATCTACCACTGTAATTTGAGGTAAAACATCATGCCATCTAGTTTTATCACATAAGCCTTTGAATATTTACCTTTAAGAGAAATTCTTGTAGTTCCTGGTGTGTTTTTGTTACACAGGATACAGAATGATCAGACCAGATTACCTGAATGAAAAAGAAAAAAATCTTAAAAAGAGTTCTGTTTCTATAAAACTAAGATACAGATAGTCCTCAACTTATTACTACATTTAAGCCCAAAATTTCCATTGCTAAGCAAAACAGTTAAGTGAGTTTGCCCATTTTATATCTTGCCACTGTTGTTAAGTGAATCACTGCAGTTGATTATGTTAGTAACACAGTTAAGCAAATCTGGCTTCCCTATTGACTTTGCTTGTTAGAGGGTCACAAAAAGTGATCACATAGCCCAGGATGCTGAAATAATCATAAATATATGCCAGTTGCCAAGCATCCAAATTTTGATGTGACTACATGGATGATGCAACAGTCGTAAATGTGAAAAATGGTCATAAGTCACATTTTTCAGTGCTGTTGTAACTTCAAATGGTCATTAAACAAACAGCTGTAAGTTGAGGACTACCTTTATTTCATACTCAAACACTAAGTACTGTAACTAAGACAGATTTTAGAAACAAAAAAACAGGAAAAAATAAAGAAATCCTCTACTGGTTCCATTCAGTAGCCTGTTTAGTCCAGCTATCTTAACACAAAGTGTTCACAGAGTGACCAGTCTGATATATTGAAGAAGTTCGCAACCATGGATAGTCTTTCTCTGCTGCTGATCTCAAGCTGATCTATGCTAATTGGAGAGGTTGTCGTTAGTCTTGGGCCATGGTTCCAGGGTAGTTAGCAACATTTAAGAACCCCATGAGTTTATTTAATCTCCCTTTAGAATTATCTAAATAGTGATCATCGCTACATGTAAGAATTCCATACCTTATCCATATCTTTTTTACTTCATTTAATCATGTTCTTGAACATTGCCTGAGCAAGTCAAAGCAGTTTTTTTGGCAAGTGGTTTGCCATTGCTCCCCTCCTAGGGCTAAGAGAAAGTGACTGGTTCAAGGTCACTCATCTGGCTTTGAACTAAGGTGAGAACTCATGGTCGTCTGATTTTTAGCTTTATGCTTGAATCATTACACCAAAATGACCCTTCATTTGTTATTTGCTGATCCTAAATCTCCTCACTTTTAATCTTGTTAAACTTAATTTTTAATATTACAAGAACAAGCCAACTTTTGGACCCTTATGAACCTAAAACACAGATAAATGTCTTTGCTTCATTCACATATTTTATCTATTATTCGTATTTAATGTCATTATTCTGGGACAGATAAATTTGTTTTATGTGTCTTCCCAGCTATATGGAAAGAAAGATGAGGAGCATGGAAGTACAGCATTTTAACAGGCTCCTTTTTAATCATGGCCGTAAACTATGATTTACCATTATGACTAATGCATGCATGAGTCAATTTTTTAGATCCCATGTAATTTTAAATTGTAGAGATATGACCTTCAGATAGATAACTTACTTTAAAAGTATACTCCAAATGTTTATCAGATCTTTTCCTAGGTACTCCTTTCAGCATTATTTTCTGAATGTGTACAGCTGAAAATAAAGAAAACAAGACACAATTAAGATTTAATATATCTTTGTCACTTTGGCCATCATGTCACTATTACTGGAAATTTAGATTTTTAATAGAATTTCAAGAGATCAAGAGTTTGCTTCTACACTCTGTTTTATAATACATTAATTACACTTTAATTATATTACTTCCCTCACTATTATCCATTCTGTGATTGCTCTGAGAAGTCCAAGTGTCTGAAATAAATCTGAGCACGTGGAATGAAAGACTTCTGATGTAAGACTGGATATAGCATAGAACTCAGTTACTAAATGTTGTCCCTGAAATAGTTAACAGATTCAACAATGCAAACAAACACAAAGTACAGAAATTATGCTTCTACCTCTGGCCTTCAAAAGACTTAATGGAATGCTTTAATGATCAATAGTTATTATTGAATGTTCTCACTCATTTCATCAGGTACAAAGATTGGAGGAAACTACAAGTTTACCAGACACTAGCTGAATACTTATCACAGCTAGTTTGTAATAATATAAAATGATAAGTGATTTCCCTAGAAGTCAAGCTTTTCAAGACATAAATTTATCAAAATACCTTCTTGCTGTGGTCTGTGAGTAGCCATCATTAGTTTATCATGAACTGCTGCCCTTTGTTCAAGTAAACTGCTTTCGCTTGTTGGCGTGCTGTTATGGGAAAAGTTCTAAATTGAAGGAAAGAATAATCACATTATTACATATAAATGTCATCACTTTTAGAAACACAGAAAATCAAAATGCATTAACTCAAAAGTATACTGTAATCTTAAAGTTTCAGGTATTTTTCTATCTCTACTTGCATTCCACAAAATTAAGACACCCTAGAGGGATCCAGAAGAAACTAAAGATTACAAGTAAAGGACAAAAACTTTGTAATTTGACTAATATAGAACAAAGCAAAATATTTAACACTCGACATGCTGAAGAATGTTTTTTGAACAATGAACTCAGAAATTTTTTTAAGAGTGTGTGCTTCTATAGACAGACTGTTTAAAGGATGTTATAAAAGACGAGTGAGTTATATCTGACAAGCCTGAGACGTTCTGAAAGTGGATTTCAAAATAACAGGCTACAAGAATGATATGGAAAAAGATGACACATTGGACATACAAAAGCAGCAGGCTAATGTCTTAATAATTAAAAAGAACAGACAAATAACAAACCAAGAGAATAACCTATGCAATTTTCCTATGATGATTTACAAAGAGCCTTGTTAAAGCTTTTAAAAATTTGTGAGAAGGGTCAAAGAAAAAAATGAAAAGAAATCAAGTGCTGGGAGATTATTTGAAGAGACTAAAAATTAAGATTGTTAAAAGTGAAAGGAACATAAAGATGGTCAAAATTAAAATCGATACATTTATCATCTCTGGTAACCTTTAGTGCATTTCTGCTGATCAGGACTGAAATGATGAAGTTTTAGGGATTTCTTTATAGATAAGATATGGGAAGAAAAGATTATTTATTTTATTTTATTTTTTTATTTTTACATTTATATACCGCCCCATTCCGAAGACTCGGGGCGGTTTACAGCTTATAAGCAATAC
>JANHFL010001248.1:148780-160019 GCA_032468155.1 Oxyrhabdium leporinum | reverse complement strand
GGAATTTTTATATTTGTATATTTTTATGTGAACCGCCCCGAGTCCTCGGAATGGGGCGGTATATAAATTTAATAAAAATAAAATAAAATAAAATAAATAATTCTTCTATCACTTGCTGTTGTGCACCTTTTCCTGTCTTTACCAGTGTGGTTTTGTAGTGACTGAGTCTCCTTATACCTCTTCAAAAACTTAGAAATGCCTTATACCTCTTCAAAAACTTAGAAATGCTACCTTTGGTTAAGTTTCTACCAATTTTTCTTCTAATTTCTTTATAACTGTTCTTTATAACTTTATAACTAATTTCTTTATAACTGTTCACTTAATAATACTATTTTCCTCCTCTCAGCTTCAATACATGACATCAATAACTGAATCCTAATGTGATCTGGTTGGCTCATTGCCAAAACAAGATGACATCTGATTGGCTCTCTAAACAATCATGCTCATTGGCTACAATCAGATGAAAGAAAGCTACCTGATATCAACCTAAGCAAGTTGTGCTTCCTTTTTCTGGTTATTTGGCTATAACTTTTATAATTGAACAAACTTCATTGCATTACATTGATTAAATTATCTTTCCATTGATATATAATTTTATGGTACTACTCCAAAAAAAAAGTGGTGTTATTAGCCATCAAATCTCAAAAATACACTTTTCCCACAATGTTTCCACAAGTTTGGACACTACTGTATACTCAGAATGTGGCGAACAAACAAATGAAAAAGATTCAGCTAGAAATAATTAAAATACATATCAAGTTAATTTTAATATTTAGTGCATCAAAATGCACCTCATCTTTGTATCATTCATATGAATCTCATATTTAGTGCAACATTAAATTCTGTAATATGTTTGAGTGCCACTTAACAACTTTACCCTGACTTTTAATACTCAAGTTCAAATGAATGTCACTTATGAAGCTAAATTCTTCTAGGACACATTTCTTGAAAATCACATATTCCTAATTTTCCACATAATCACTTCAATATTATAATGCCAGTGTGATCTCAATCTTCCTACCATTTATATATTGTGAATGTGATTCATAAAAAATCTCCCATAGCAACAATAGAGTCTGCTACTGTCCATTATTCTCTAGTGTAGTGTCTGTACAATACCTCTATTTGTAAAAGAAGAGTCCACATCAAATCAATCAATCCTAAAGGAAATAGTCCCTGACTGGTTTTTGGAAGGACAGATACTGAAGCTGAAATTCAAACACTTTGGCCACTGAGTGAGAAAAGAGGATTCATTGGAAAAGACCCTGATGTTGGGAAAGATGGAAGGCAAAAGGAGAAGAGGACGGCAGAGGATGAGTTAGTTAGTGTCATTGATGCAATGAACATGAATTTGGGCAAACTCCAGAAAACAGTGGAGATGAGGAGGCCTGGAATGCTATGGTCCGTGGGTCACGAAGAGTTGGACACGAATTAGCAATTGAACAACATCAGGGAAATAGGAAATTTTCTTTTAAAATTGCATTGAGGAAATTAAACATTCCCTAGAGATTTCACTAAAAATAGACATTGGGAAAAACTGTTAAAACCCACATATGTAACTAATATTGGGTAGAAAAGTTTCATTATGATACAGAAAATAGCAGACAACAAATGGAAAGAGATTAAAGAAGATCCATTTAAAAAACTACAATGACGGATCAGAATAGTGTTTCAAAGATGAACATAGAACACACACACAGATCCCAAAAGCAGGTAATAGATACTGAATAACAGCCAGTTTTTGGAATAATTATTTCAAAGTAAGTAGCTTATCTGACCTAATATAACAGCACATTCCAATGTTTCTTTTGACTATTATGAAGATGATTTACAGGTAGACTGACTTACAATTATTTGTTTACTGACTGCTTAAAGTTACAATGGCAGTGAAAAAAGTGACTTAATTACTATTTTTTATACAAATTTTGAAGCATCCCGTGGTCACATGATCAAAATTCAGAAGCTTGCAACTGGCATGTATTTATGACAGTTGCAGTGTCCTGGGGTCATGTGATCATCACCTTTTGTGACCTGATAAGCAAAGTCAATGGAGAATCTAGATTCACTTAACAACTGTGTTACTAACTACCGCAGTGATTCACTTGACAACCATGGCAAGAAAGGTGGTAAAAGGATACAAAACTCAATTGTTTTGCTTAGCAAAGGAAATTTTGGGCTGAATTGTCATAAGTTGAGGACTACTTATATACATTTTGCTCATGTATTACAAAAACATTAACACTGCTTATATGTATTTAACTTCAGTGCTTCAAGAAAGAATCCATACTGGATTCCAATGGGACAGTATATGCATCTTGGGGTATTTTGATATATTTAAAACTAGAACCATTATATTTAACATTTTATTCTGTATCATGGAATAGATTCTTTGATCTGTCTTCATATCAACACAATAGGCTTGTAATACACAGTAAATGATAGTATCCTCAAATCTATTTTATACCTTTTTCTTTTCTCCAACATCGAAAATAAATTATGTACAAAACACAGACATCACTGTGCGTTAATCTGTACCCTTTATTCAAGATTTCATTCATTTCTTTTCATTCCATATTTCTAATAGTCTAATTTCCACTCAAAATTAGAAAAGTAGCAAGATGACATTGTGCCATATTTGAATAAGTCTATTGTGTTACTCTTAATCTTACATCACTTCCATAAGTTAATTCAATAAAAGAAGTCCTCGACTTATATCTTTTTGTATAATGACCATTTGAAGTTGTGCCATTGCTGAAAAAAGTAACTTACAACTGATCCTCACATGATAGAGTCCCAGTGATCAAAATTTGAGTGCTTGGCAACCAGTATGTATTTACAATAGTTGCAGCGTCCTAGGATCACATGATCACCATTTGCAATCCTCCCAGCCTGCTTCTGACAAGCCAAGTCAATACAGGAAGTCAGATTCGCTTAACGGCCATGGTGATTCCTTTAACTGCAGCAAAAGGTTCATAAAGTTGAATGTGGCTCACTTAACAACCATCTCACTTAGCAACAGAAGTTCTGGGCCCAATTGTGGTCGTAAGTCAAGGGCTACTTGCAGATGAGAAAGGTGAAAAGCTGCAAATAAAGCAGGGGGAAAGCTGAACTTTTGACTCCTTAGGTCTCCATCCATTAAAATTGTTGGAGTAATTACTAGCCACCAACAAGTTTTGGAAATATTGAGATAATACAAAGCTAGTGAGTATTAAAGGGACAGCTGGTAAAATATTAGTGGGGTTTGGTTTTTTTTTTAACAAAATTAGAATTTTAGCAAATAAAACTTGCAAACTTTGCCCCAAAACAACTTCCTCATTTCATAAAAGTATTACTGTAGTTTTACACATTTTAAAAGATACATTGCATACAGCATGTCATTAATGTCAAGAGACATTCCTGCCAGCATCAATACAGAAAAATATAATTTCAGTCTCAATACAATCCAAAGGACTGTATTCCATGCCTCAGATATGGATTAAGGTCATTTGATGATATTAAATGAGCCAGTCACCATTTCTATGTATACCAGGGGTGTCCAACTTGATTTCATTGAGAGCCACATCAGGGTTGTTTTTGACCCTGGGGTGGGGGGCAGCTCAACATCACTTGTGTTAGGGGCGCCAGTGAAAACAGGCTTCTGAGGCTCGTTTTCGGCTGCGACAGCTTCCTGCAACCCTCTGTCAGCTAAAACGGAGCTCCGCATGCAGCCTTTGCAAACTCCGTTTTTGGGTATGACGGCCTCCTGCAACCCTCTGCCAGTGAAATTTTCGCTGACAGAGACACTGCGGGCTGCTCCTTCACTGTTTCCAGATCAGCCCCGCAGGCCAGATTTAAAGAACGCATGGGCCAGATCCGGCCCACGGATCTTGAATTTGACACCACTGGTGTATACTGTACTGGATGTTGCTCAGCCACTTCATGACGGGGAACAATGCTAATGCTGGATTGTTGTTAAGTTACTTATCCAAAATAGAAAAGCCCATCTACTCTGCCTGTCTTGAGAAAAAGTTCTGACGAGCAGTCAATCTTCTTTCATACCATTAATGAGAATATGCGGGGAAGGAGTTGTGGGCTCACACAAAGTATTAAGTTTTGTTTTAATTTGGAATCATGGGCTTCATAGCAATTGGAACACTGAATAATGGGGCTGTTCTATAAGCACAACTCACAATTTGCTACTCATTCAGTGGTAAGCTTTTTAAAAGGTACGACAGAACCCAGCAGGAGTATAGGATGACATGAAGGTAGCTCTTACTGAGACAGAGAGCAATTCCAATTCCCTTTTGAAAAATTAAAGTTCAAGGACAAACATTTAAGTGATGAATATAAAATATTTTAAATGGGAAAAAAAGGCAGAAATCTTTTCTGAAACATGAGGCCCGACAAAACTAACTTATATTTTACTGAACTTTCACCTGTATTTTCTAAAGTGAAGGTTAAGGCAGCTGTGTTAACGTTACCACTGCACAAAGTTACCATTCTAAAAACAAATTCTATGGATGAGTCTTAAGCAGCAGGTGTCAATTCCATAGGAACATAATCCTTGGCATCTGGAAGAACAGCAATGACAACGCATCTCATTTCTGAATTCCAACGTACTACCCTTTTCTTGGAAAACCAAAATATTCCACATAGCATTAACAGCATTCAACCATCTCCTCTACTATTTTTATATTGGAGCAAAGAATCCCCTTTTAAACCAGCAGTTGGCAATCTGACATTTCAGCAACTGACAGAAGGTTTCCTTTGCTTAATTAGTGCTATCTGCATCTGTTTTCCAGATCACATTCAGTGAATGGTAGTTGTGTCAGTTTTTTTGACTGAATACCAATAACGAGCGTTAGTCTGCGTCAATGAACCATTTCCTTTAAGAATATCCTGGCTTCCCTTCCTCTTGTATAGGCTGTGAGGCTTCATGAGAGAGGTGCTTCTTCTGGCTTTCACAATTCTCTTCTTGACCAATAGGCCCAAAAGTCCTCTTGTATCCTTCTATGGTGCTTTGAGGTTCTCCAGATTCCATGCTGTGATACGTATTGATTTCAGCACATTTTTCTTTATACTGGTCAGCATTGCCTGCAAATGTCTCACAGCGGTTTAAGTTTTCCTCTTGCACTGGGTTCCCCAAGCTGTCATCACTTGATCCAGGAGACATGGACCCTTCCTGGGAGTTCTGACTAACATAGACAAAAATAATTTCACCCTTAAAATTCATGACTTGTCCACTTGAAATGAATGTAGAGTTCCCGTTTCCCGTCACATTTCCTAAAAGGGTTCAAAGCAGAGGGAAAAAGGTGCAGACATAATTAATATGACAGTAAGAGAACTGCAACTAGTCACTATGGACATCGTTTGTGCAAAAATAAAAATTGGTATCTCAAGGCAACATCAACTGGAGGTAAAATACTGTCTTCATAAACCCTTGCATTTCTGAAAAAAATCATATTCAAATTACTCCAGCAGATTAAATGGGGGTCCTCTTTGAAAATAGCCAAAATGGGACATTTTAAACATATATCCAGACAACAAGTACTATAAATAAATATAAATAATACAGCACTACCTGTATTTGGTACTGTAACACTACCAAAGCACCTAATCAGCATTAAGATATTGGCAGTATATTGCAGGTTTGCACATTCTACCAATTAGCATTATTTTGGCATCAGGTTTGCATAAATTGCACTTAAGCCATAATATGCTTAATTTAGTTTTAGTTTAACATGGTGTGAACCCTGCAAGCAAATTATAGCTTATGGTTTGGTTTGTTGTATAAGTTCAGCCAATTGTGATTTAGCCAATTATCCCTGGCTTAATATAATGGGTTATCTTTAGATTGGATAATTTATAATATAATTAGATTTTATTTCATTCCCATGATGACAAACATTAAAAGCAGAACCCAGGATAGGCACAACATGCTAAGTCATATTGTTTTGTCTTAATTTAGTATATTATATGAAGCCAGTCGCCATGTCCATTCAACATATTGATTAAAGAAATGTATCAATGTGTTCATTTGTTTAGCTTAGAAAAGAGAATTATTGCTGGGGAACGCTTGAGCACCTTGATCATCTAACCACAATTAAGACATCAATTAATTTTACATTTCTGCACCAGACTCTAATGATCCCATGTCAGAAAAAAACTTATGAACAATTCCTCCCCTGCTTCTTGATGAAGTGTACATTTCCATTAGCTGTAGAAAAAAGGAGGTGACGCCCATATTTTAAAAATACAGAAAACATTTTACAACATTTTCCAAGGCAATCTCTTAGAGAAACATTTACCTTTCATATGATAAATAGGAGTAGTGCTGTGATTTTTCTCATCAACTTTTGATTAATAATTTAGAGTGGTGTGCAAAACCAGATAAATGATGGACTCTTGGTCCAAAATAACTAGGGTCTGAAGTAGAGGAACAAGGATGAGAAGTGTTACATTGCTAAGGAATTAATTACCAGAACAGGAAAATTCTGAAAATGCAACATAATTTCCAGGCCTCATCCAATATTATGTGAACGTTGTGTTCACTGCATGAGAATCTCGCCCATCTGCTCTTGAAATTCTTCCAGATATTTGAATTAAATTTGGAGAGTATGCAGATGTTAAAGAGAGAAGAGTATTCTGTTCTGGATCCCACTGAATGCAATGCTTGGAAAGAACTGGGATTGCTTCTGCAAGTGGTCTTTGTTTAATGCATACTTGTTCAGTGACTGAACTTATGTTGGTGCTGAACAAGGTTACCTTACGACTAGTCTTTGTACTTACATCAATTGCTGTGTTCTCATGATCACATGGTTGTGATCCAGATGCTTGGCTCCTGGCTCACAATTACAGGAAAAGTTAATGGGGAAGCCATCAGGAAGTCCCAAATGGCAACCACGTGATTCCTCACTTAACAACCCATGTGATTTCACTTAACAACAGCAACTAGAAGTGCCAGAATTTCCATTGCTAAGTCATGCGGCATCGTGCATAGCCACTGCATCACCTAGCAACAGAAATTCTGTCCCAATTATCCTCATTATACAGGTCAAAGCCATATGTTGATAGTTAGCACTTGCTTAGGCTTATAGAACTCAACCTTTGTTTCTAGGTGCAAATTCAAGATGCTGGTTGTTACCTATAAAGCCCTACATGGCATACAGCCTGGTTTGTTGAGCAGCCAGCTGTCTCTTAGAACATGGGTCCCCAACCCCCAGGCCACAGCCCACTACTGGTTGTGGCCTGTTCGAAACTGGGCCTCGGGAAAGATGGTCAAGTGTGAGTGGAGATTCACGTGCAAGCACAAGCACCCTCTGCGCAAGGGTCCTCTGCTCACGGGAGTGAGCCAAGTGCCTGCCATTTGAGTGAGTTGAGCTTTATGCCTGAGCGCAAGCATCTTCCGTTCGCTCGTGAAGCTCCATTTGCATGAGTGGAAGGCACATGCGCCTGCCACTTATACAAACGGAGCTGTGTGCGTGTGCATGGCCTGCCATTCACACTCCCCCCCCCGCCCGCTGGGCCGGGCCACCAAGCTGGAAAGGTTGGGGACCTCTGTCCTGTAACATCTGCCTGCCAATCTGATCCTGCAGGAATGGCACTCCCCAGGTTCTCCCCTGGCATCTATCAAGACCCTGGAAGTGTGCCTTCTCTATAGCACCACCTGCTGCCTGGAATGAATTCTTCCCAAGTTTAATGAATTGTTGTGGTTATCATTGCCAATATTCCATAACAGGATAACTATGAAGGGGCAGAAAATAATTATTCATCAAATTATCCTGAACATATTGTTCAAGTGCTTCTATACAACAATCTTCTCTATACTCGCATTAAACTACGGTGTCTACTATTATACCTAATTGCTTGTCAACTGTACATGATGAGCACTATAGCCCAGCATATTTGAAAAATGTACAATATAGTATAAAGGATGCCATAAAAAAGTATGACTAATATTTTCATCTCCTTTAGTTGTACCTCTCTATTTGTAATTGGAGGTTCACTGTGTATGGTTTTTTTTTCCTTTTAACCATCACCACAACATTGTCTAGCCAACTAGCTTGACCAAGGTAAAGAGTGCCAAAAAGCATACTTTGTTTGCTGGGTGGAGAAAAACCACTGGCACCAGAATATAATCACATTGGGTCTAACTCATTTCCAAAATCCCAGAGAAAAATAAATGTTCTTGCCTTATTTAAATGATCTTTAAAATTAACTGCTAGATTAACATGCAGAGCCAACCTTACTATGAAGCAATATGAAGTAATTGCTTTAAATATGATCTTCCACTTCTCTGCCTCTAGCTTACATTTTTATACTGTATTCTCAAAAATGAGTGAAGAACAGAAATAATTTCAATGTTCAGATCTGTATAGATCTAAGGTCTACAATGTCTTCATTTGACTTGCCTTTCTTCTTCGTCTTCTGCACTGACCTCCAGAATTATATATACTGCTACATCTATCTAGGTAGTCTTGACTTCAACACAGAAAATATTGCTATTTCCCAACATAATCTACAGAACTCTTAGTCTCCCATACAAATACCAACAAATCTGTTTTTACTTAGTTTTCTTCAAGATAAGGTGGGTGCTGAATCTAATATCTACCCCTCACTAACAATAAAAGCAGGCAGCATGGTGGCTCAGTGGTTAAGTCACTGGGTTTGTTAGCTGGAAAGCTGGCAGCCCAAGTTTCAGATCCGAGTGCCACGCAATGAGTGAATTCCCATCCTCATCCCAGCTCCTGCACACCTAGCAATTCGAAAGCATGCAAATGTTAGTAGATAGAAAGGTACCACTTCGATGGAAAGATAAGTGCTACGTGAAATGTAACAATGCTCTCTGATGTCATGCTGGCCACATGACCAGAGAAACATCTTCAGACAGCACTGGCTCAACAGTCTTGAAATGCAGGTGAGCTCCGCCCCTATAGTCGGCAACAACTAACAGAATAAAATCCGCAGGGACTCCTTTACCTTTTTTTTACTAACATCAAAGTGGGCTTCATGTATAGAGGGCTTACCAGATGCTGCCGGTGGATCTGAAACATTGCAGCTTGGCTCAGATGTTCTTTTTGTATTCTGGTCCTTTCCGTCAGATGAGTCACTTTGGTCTCCAATATTGTTTGCTGACCCATTTTGGTCTACTGAAGAAGATTCCAAACCACAGGTGCCTAGCAGAGAAGATCCATTTTCTTTTAAGGAATATCTGGCGTTGTCCAGTTTCTTAGGAGGTTGTCTACAAGATGAGCTGTCAAAGCTATGCTTTTCTTCAGACATTAGTAGGGAAGTACCTGCATCTTCATTATCAACATCTCTCATCTTGGCACAAGTGAAATGATTACAAGAACTCTGCAGGTATTTGTGTGAAGAAGCATGAATAGGGTCCATTGCACATGATGGGTCCAAGCAATAGCAGTGTACTAATTCCTCCAGATTTTCCGTTCCTGTGAAGAAGTAATTCAAGCTATCGTTCTCTCCCACTTCTAGCGGTTCAGAGAAGGGTGATGCAGGTTTGCTATCAGATTGGCTGACTAAAGGTAGGTAACATTGCCTATGGGATACTTTGTCCGTGTATTCATCTTCCATAGGCATCTGTCTAAAATGGTCATCTTCAGAAATGGTAGTTAGAAACAATGCTGGAAAATTTTCTCTCGATCCGTGAAGTATTTGATCAGGACCATCTTTTTCACTCAGGAGGTGCTCACATGGGTAATGTCCCTCATCTGGAAAGCCATATTTGTCAAGATCCAGCAAATAAGTCTCTCCCAAAAGTTGAAGGCCAGCAGGATGTGCCACATTTGTGTTTACAAATGTATCACAAGAAGAATCCTGCAAAGAAAAAAATACTGTTTCCTATGGTAGTAGTGATAATCTGTTAAGTAAACCCAGCAAACTACAGACAAATTGCAACAATTTTTAAAAAATCCCTATGGCTTAAAGCCAAGGGAGTCTTTGTGGTTCTTTGTTTCTTATACTTTCATCATTTCCTTTTGACCTTATGTCAACCAAGCAGTTTTACAAATTACAACTTTATTTCACCACTTGAAGTTCTCCAACAAACAAAGATATCTGAAGAGAGCAACCAAGAAAAAACATGAAAAAGTATAAACATCCATAAAGCCCTAGAATTCACCTTTTTCCTTTTTATTTGGTGACATATTTCCTGAGCCCAGTATTGTAAATCTTCTGGAAGGAAATATAGAAACAGTATTCGGTTAGATTCTAGCATTTTAGCAGAATATTAGTGAACCACAAATGCAACCATACATAGGCTAGCTATATATAAAAAAATCTTCACAAAAACACTTACAAACATTCAATACTTAAAAATAGGATTGAATTATTTATTCACAGTGAACCATCAGATTGAGACATATTATCATAACAGATATATAACATTAAATTTGATCACAGAGTGAAGCACACTTAAAGCATTTCAATAGACCTGTACACTTGCTGTAATTGTGTTCACTGACTTAAGAGTAAGTAAAAAAGATGACACACATATGTGCAAATTAAGAAAGATAGTTCATTCTTAAATATTGTGGTATTTTAAATATACTTTGTTTTTAAATATACTTCGCTAAAAATAGTTTGCTTTTCGAAGGGTTTGTGGTAAAATGTGAGTTGCAGTGATTCCCAATGCCCCCCTTCACTCTACAAGTGGAAGATGTGTCTATCTCGACAATCTATCCATGACTAAAACAGAACATTCCATATCACTTGGGTCTTTGTTCCATATCATGTGCCATCAATTTATGACTGACTTGCTAATGACCTAGCTGTATGTGGGTGATTGGTTGGCTAGTCTGTTGCAAGGAATATCACATGAATTACTAAAAGAAAAATTGTATATATATATAGTACTAGGAAGAGTTGAAAAGAAAAAAACAACAACTGAAGTGCTGCCATTAGCTCAGCTGAAGAAATGGGTTTCATGATTTTACTAGGAAATGTATTCTACGGATTTGGTAAAAAAAATTAAAATATATTATTGGATCAACAAACTGCTTGCTTTTATGTGGAAGAATGCATTTGTTTATGCCTGTTGCTGAAATAATGTCATATACAGCTTCAATTATTAGACTAAGAAAGTTAATATGTCCACTGTCTGCAAATGAAAATATCTTTCTCTTGCTCTAAAATTCTAAATGATACATACAAAGTTATCAAATTCAGAAACTACTATGCCTTGATTTGCTCTCGGAGCTACTACTGTGTTTCTCAGAAAACACGACCCACCCCAATAATAAGC
>JANHFL010001248.1:125736-148680 GCA_032468155.1 Oxyrhabdium leporinum | reverse complement strand
TTGGCGAACGGGAGGAAAATGGGGAGGGGGGACTTTCCTGCCTGCCATCCTTCCCTCAGACCATGCTGAAGAATAGATGACAGGCAGGAAAATCTCCCCTCCCCATTTTCCTCTCGTCTGTCAAAAAGCCTCCATTCCGAAACTTCAGCTCACACGCCTCACCCCCGGCCTCCGTTTCGCCATCAGTGTCTTCTGGAAAGCCCTCTGCACCTGTGAAATGGGCTCAGGATGGACGCACACGGCACCCTTGACCTTCGTTTCACTGCCAGAGCCTTCCAGAAAGCCCTCTGCAGCTAATAATAGAGCTCCGGATTGATCCGGAGCTCTGTTATTGGCTGCAGATGCCTTCCGGCAGGCATCTAAAGGGAAAATGGAGCCCTGGGCGATGTGTGCGAGTGGTGGCAAGCAGCCACAGAAGAGGGGCCAGCAGCGGGCTCCTGCTGGACGGGGCTGTTGGTGCCACTGCCACGAGGTGAGTGTGCCTGCAATTCTCGTTGCAAAGAAGAACGAAGCGAGGCGGTGGGAGATGGAGGACATAGCAAGGCAGGGGGTACGGAGTTGCTCCATACGCTCCACACTAGCTTACCTAAAGACCCTTCAGCCAGGCCATCCAGGGGGTGAGGGTTTACCATGGGTGGAGGGGAAATTAGGACATCCCTCGAAAAAAAGGCCTAGCTGTTTTTTCAGCGTTCAAAAGAAAATAAGACCCAGTCTTATTTTCTAAGAAACACGGTAGTGCTCTCCCTTTCATTTAGAGGATTCTTCGTAGAGAGAAGAAGCCACTTAACCTTGCCTGACACTCAATTTTGAAATTGAATTGTTTCAAATTGGCCCACAGCCTTAAGTCAGCGCCCAATTCAGATGTGAAGCCATTTTGTCCAACTATATTTAGCTGCACCAAACCAGCCTCAAAATCCTATTTTCAGCTTCAGAAAATGTATTATGAGTGCGATGGAGACAAATAGCCCTGTTACAGCAATTTCTTATAAGGAGTCCTATTATTTCAGTAGAGGAAGCAAAGTGCAATTACTTGCAATTAAATCTTCCTTTGAAACAGACGTAAATGTTTGTGTGCCTGTCAGCCACCCTTCTAGACCCTGACACACAAGATAACATCAATGTGAAGATCAATGAACTGGGCAGTACTTTCATAACTGCACACTTTCATTAATTCCATTGATTCTGTTGTAACATAAACTAATGAAGCACCTATGGGTATATCACTTTTCATTTTATTTTGACTCAAGAAATAGCTTGAGAGTGTTACTATTCAACTTGTAAGAGGGACAGAGTACTAGCTGTAGATCGGGGTTATATAATTGGCAGCCATATATGCCCTCCCCTCAATTTTTCATGCAACACAGACATTATTAAATACATGGGCAGCAATCACAATCAACCCTATTTAATTTAAATTCTAACTTAAATATGTGAAACTTGGATTTTGTCGTGCATGCAGCAACTTCTTTGCTCTGGCCTCACTTTTCCAGTTGCAGCTGCCAAGATACCACCCAAAAGCCAAGTGTGATTTTCAGCCTAGAAAACATTGCCCGCTCCTGCATACCCTTAGATCACACAGGTACATTTGTGAAAACTGCAATGGACGTCCAAAAGTTAGAACTTAAGTGATATATAAAAAGAAAAATGTAAAAAAGTACTCTGGCTTTTATAATAACCAAATTAAGAGATTTAAATAAAAATGTCTGTTAACTGTAGTTTTATAATAATATAAGTCGTTAGATGTTACGTACCTGTCAGTAGTTTTCCCTTACTTCGATAATATACAGTAAGGCTAATTATACCAGCCAAGGCAATGAGGAGGAATGGAACAATCAACACATAAAATAATTTCTTGTTTTCTGGAAAATGACAATGAATTATAAAATCTTAGACTCAGGAAATATCATTTTGGACCTGCTTATTTAAAAAAAACCTAACCTTGCTTTTTAATCAGATATTACAGGGAAGCATTGTAGTGGTTGACTGTTAAATTCCACTCTTTCATTATTGAAAATAGAAACATAGGGCAAATTAGAAGCTGGTTATAGTTTACGGTATGTGCAATTTTCAATCTATGCTTGCACTATTTGTGTCCTGTGAGATTACACACACGCTCTCCCCCTCTCTCTCACACACACACACTGTGCGCATCTGAGATTAATTTTTGGCCATGAATTTTCACGCTGGGAAAAATAGACATAATGTTAAGATATTTTGAAGGTATTCTGCCTGGCCCACCTCATTTTGGATTAAGTCTATACTACGGTCTGTCCCAAATCGCTCAGCTATAATCCCAGAAATGGTTCAAGTTGTTGATGATTATTTGTTGAGAGTGCAACACATCTGAGAGCATGAGAGGCAAAAAACAAGAATAGCCTTTATCCCTTATGCACATATTTTATCCTAGTGGTTTTCAACCTAGCTGGTTCTGTGAAGTAGCCTAAAAGATACTCAGTCTTTACTAACAGTCCATGCTTAATGATGGCAATTAGGACCAGATTCGCTAAGCACCACAGCCAGAAAGCACAATTATGTGCGGTTATGTGATCGCACCACTTAGTGGCAACAGTTCCAGCACTTCCTATTGTTGTCATTAGCCAAATTCCACGCCTTCATTAAGGGTGTTATCATGTGGTCATCTTTTATAATCAGCCAGCTTTCCCATTGACTAGCTTGTTGGAAGCGAGAAATTGTGAGCCGGTCACCAAGAGCCTGGATCTCAATCATGTGACTGCAGGGATGTGGTAATAGCACCAATTATGAGGACTGGTTGTAAATACCACTCATTTGGTGCTGTTTTAACTTTAAACAGTCACTGAGCAAGTAGTTGTTAAATGAAGATTATCTGTTAACTGGATCTTTAAAACTTACAAATGATAAACACAAGAACAGAATGGATAACATATAAATGTCTTTCTTTGAAAAACTGAAGTTTTTACTTTATATCACAGCGGGACACAGATTTTCTGAACATTGCTAAATGGCATTTAAGATATGAATTCCGAGAACCAGTGTATTAGCTAATAAAGATGTGGTTTATGTCTGTCCAATTTAACTTGATTAAGGTTTTCCCCTTTTAGGCCTCTTGTATTCCGGTTAAATTAGAACTGAGCAACCTGTAAACCCAGCCTCAATGTTGTTAACTCAGACAGCACCTTTGGATTATGTTGTCAAAAACTGGCAGGAAAAAAACCCATCCATTTCTGGTAACAGGATTTCTTTATTTTGCAAACAAATATCTATGGACAAATATTCACTATCTCAAGCTGCCCACAACAATAATCTGTTGAGGTTACAATGATCTTCCTGTGATCAGCCTTTGCCAAGTGTGAAAGATCAAGTCCACACCTGAAAGTCCAATTAAACTGATTTAATGCTAAAGCCTATACATAGGAATCTTTTCAACTAATGGTTAACACCTGTTTGGAATTAGGTAAGAGTCTACAGAATTCAAAGCGGGTTGGCCTTAGTCTGCTTGTATCTATGTAGAGATTCTAGGCTGAGCTCTCTTTTAACTCCATCTCCAGGTTCTGTCACTCCTCCTACATCATTATCCGTTCCTGTTCATCTAGTTTATCCATTTTATTCCTCTTCTTTCAACTTCGTCAACTTTGCCAAACACAGATATTATTTTTCTATGTTGTTTGCAGACGTCCCATACTCAGGATTCTCTGAGTTATGTTTGCTTATTTTTCCAGGCTGGGTATTTTCAGCATTTGTGTCAGATAATCCTGTAGCTAACAAAGATTGACCATGCTGGTCAGCTCTGAAGCACACTACAGGTAACCCTATGTACTCAGAGACTCTTCCTGGCTGGAAAATTTCATCATGCTGTTACTCAGTGCTGCAGTATCAAAGCTGCCCAGCTCAGAACATCCTTGGCATATCCTGAAGGTTGTTCAGGATGGGATGTATATTGCAGGCAATCCGCAAACCTTCTAACCTGGAAGCATTTCAACCTGCTCCCACAATACTAGAATGTCGTGGCTTCAGGTTACCCAAATTTCTTTACTGAGACAAATTGGATGGCCTGTCTGCCTTGACAATGCAATCACCTCATCTCAACAGCCCAAATCCCTTCGTTGAATAGGATCTCCACTACTTCATATAGGCCCAACTGACCTCCATTTCTCTTTATTTTGTCTCCTGCCCTAGGCAATTCTCATATAATCATTTATTATTAATCTAAAGTGGCCCATTCATGTCCACCAAATTCATTCACTTTATTTATGCATTTACCACTTCAAATTGTTCTTGGTTCATGCTTTTCATGTTACAATTGCACATGTCCTTGTAAAACAAGAAACTGCTTTCAATACTGACACCAACAGTGATTAGATTTTCTTTGGTGTAGTCATGTCATCACATTCAGTTCTATTCACACAAATTCAATATATTTCCCCAACAATTGGAAAAATGCCTTCCTGTTTCACATTCTCATCGTTTGGCATTTAAACTTTACTTCCTATTTCAACTATGCTCATATACATTTGTTGTCAAAATACCAAAGCAATTTGCCATTTCTTTTTTGGAGTTTGATTGTGGAGTTCCTACTTAATAAGCAAGTTGGCTTTCCTTGTGCCCCTAGACCTCTCTATCTATCCTTAGGTCTGTTGTGGATTTTTATTAGTATCACTCTTACCTTTTGGAATTTTATTTATTTGGACTGATTAGCTACCCAACTCCAATGGACTCTTACCAGCAATGAAACCCTGTCAGGAGCTCCTGCTAACATCACTCATAGCATTACTGAAGCTACTGAGCAGTTCACCATATCAGTGCCAGAAATTCTTTAAATAATATTACTGTATAATTGGCGCTTTCGTATTTACCATCTTCTGGATGTGTTTTCTCTTGTATCTTACAAACTGCATCAGACCAATTATTCCCAGGAATCTTTTCCTCAGTTTCCAAAGCTGTGCAACTAAATTAAATAAAATGGAAAGTGATAAATGATATTGTTTTTGGATGAGGCATGCTAATGAAGTAATATATGTTTTGGAGAACATACTAATAGCATAAAGAGGTAGTAAGGCAATGCTTAATGCAATGACGTTCATATCTCATACCGTATTTCCTTTAGTAAATTTTTGTGTTCATTAGATATGATAGACTCCTGCTGGCCTATAAGGTGGACCAGATTAAGAAACTGATTTCACAGGAAGACTAGAATTATACTAAAATACCATAGGTTGTAATAACAGAATCTTATAAGCCTGATTATACTTTACTTCCCCTCCCTTTTATATCCCAGTGAACAAGGGAGAATCCTGCATGATATTTTCCAAATACTATCTTTTTCCAGGCTTTAGGGAATGTTTAATGCTCTTTGATAATTCTTCCCTATTTCCCCCAGAGTCAGCTGGACTCTCTACAACCTCTCCCATACTTCCCCACCACGTAGGAATGGTATGGTATATCAGGCTATCTGATCTGGAGAGAAGCAGACTGTAGAAGGCTGACATTGATATTAGGACAAAAGAGGAAAAAGAAAGCCAATTTCATGTAAAGTATCTAATATCTAATGAAGTTCAAAACCAAATCTGCAAATACTTATTCCTACACTGTTTAGTCCTGTTAGTCTCATACAGGACTGTGAGAATTAATGATCAGTAAGGAGGCCTGTTGGTTTTCTACAGCAAGCCAACGACTGCATTTGCATACATAGATCTAACACTATGCCAGAATTTTTAAAGCAAGTTTTGTTGAACCAGGTTACCATGACATATCACACAGTGACATTATGCCATAACAGATGGGTTTACAATAAATTGCGTTGTGGTGATCCCTAATCACTACTCAGTGGAAACAATTTTAAAAAGTACTTTAAATTTTTTTAGGGTAGTTCTTATTCATATAACTTTAAATTAGAGTACCCCAACATTTCTGGCTTTGTGGACTGGCGAGGGGGATGGGGGAGGGGATGGTTTCATGCAAGTGGCCAGCAAGTGTACGTGCAGTTCCATTTGCACAAGCAGTATGCACACATTCCTGTTGCTCTCTTAAATGGAGCGTGCTTGCACGCTCGCCCACTGCTTGTGTAAATGAGGATGCACATGCGTGTGCACACTCGCCATCAGTTTCTGTGGCCTGGTTGCAAACCCCTCACGGTCCACTAGTCGTCCGCGGCCCACAAGTCGGGGATCCCTGTCTTAAATGGTCTTTTCATACTTAAATGAACAATTTTTCAGTTTATTCAATTCATTTTAACTAAGGAAAAGAAAGGAATGGAAAAGAAATGAATTTCCTTAATTTCAAAGAGGAAGCAGTATTCCTACTTCTTTTTTGTTTCACGATCTATTTCTCATTTTCCTATTGCTGTGTTTCTCAACCTCAGCAATTTTAAGATATGTGGACTTTATCTCCCAAGGAACTTTGGGAGATGAAGTCTCTATATGTTAAAGTTGCTGAGGTGGAAAAACATTGTCCTACTGCAGGACTCAATTTTAGATAAAACACAAATACTTAAGAATTGGTGCTGAGAAAAGAAGCAAATGCAGCCATTATTACAAAATTAAAGCAATTTTAGTATGCATATGTTCATGTCACTAAATAGGCATGATCAAGTAAGTGAGGATTTCTAGACTCTAATGTTCAGAGACTAATTACTGGCAATGACAAATTATTTCATTTTCTGGAACCAACATCAGTGTTTCTACACAGACATCCAAAGATTTCCTTTGTGTCTTTGTTAGTGCGCTGTTAACGTATATGAAACTTACTTTGTCCAGGGTTTGCATGCGTCAGTTGCAGAGGAGACATTAGAAAAATAACCAGTGGGACACGGTACGCACACTGTGTTCTTATCTTGCTGTACTGTGGAAATATAACAACACACTGAGCAGAGCATCACTTCTCTGAAAAGCACCACTTGAAAACAATTTGCTGATAACCAAATATTTAGGATACATTTTTGCACACACTCAAAGTGTTACTACGGTATTTAGAACTCTTTGGCCTTTTTGACTATTTATTTATTGGATCAAATATAACACTGGTTTTTAAATGTTTCAAGGCATTGGAAACAAGCACGCTGATTATTTTTGCATATAAGCAGTTTCATATACATACAGATATACACCTATACTTTCATGCTATTATAATACCAAGAACGTGCTAAATAACCAATATGATGTTTAAGTATTATTTCTACACACTGTCTCTCCCATGATAGAACTGTTAACTAACAATCAGACAAAATAATAAAAAAATAATATTATAAGATTAATTGAGGCATATCACCCAGGACTGAAATTTACCCCAATTTCAGTGGCATAATTTTAGGTATCTAATATTAAAATTTTCAGAGATGTTAATTGAAATCTTACTGGGAAATTTCACTCCAGAACCGGGAGAGCATTTTGTGTTTCGCCGACAACAATCACAGTCTCTGTTCCAATGGTAGCCAGCAGTACAGGCACATTGTCTTTGGAATGTACTGTTTCCTGGAATCACTTCTATTAAAGCTTTTCCTTTGAATGCAAAAAAGGGGAAAGCAGATGGAAATTGAAGTTTAAGCCATGTATTCTCAACCTTCCTGACGTAAAGTTTGTATCATAACAGACACACAACTGAGCATTCTTTTCAAGTGAGGCAATGTTGCTACTTGCATAATGTACAGATTCCTGATTCATGACAGATTCTGAATGCTGCCTGTTGCAATTCAAAAGGACATACAAGGAACAAGTATTAGCTGCTGTCAAGTATTAAGCAATAATAAAAATTCAAATTGTCAATCAATGGTATTGTAAATGAAACTATAGGGAAACAAATATGTGGTAAGTGGTGAGAATTGAAGAGACTCTTATGGAAAAACTGAGTGTTCATGGTTTATTGCGGGAAAAAAATGGTCTAGAATTCAATGTCACAGTCAATCATGATGTTGCTCAATGTTGTAGGAGGTTATAAGGGTCACACAAGAAATCTCTTTATGGAGGCTAAAGGGATTATTTAAATAGAAATATCCCTTTTTTTGTAGGATTTCAATTATGGTGCCTAAATGAACTCAAGTAATACCCACCTTTTGCTTGCCTTTCTAAGAAAGGCATCCTTACCTAATTAAAAAAAAATCACAATATAGTTATAGTCCTGTATTTTGAAGCTGATAAAGTGTCCTTGAATTATGGGCTGATAAAGAACACTCTACAGCAGCGGTCCCCAACCCCCGGTCCATGGACCGGCACTGGATCATGGCATGCCAGAAACCAAGCCATGCAAACAAGTGAAGCCCCATCCGCGGGATACAGGCAGCACATGTAACCATGCCCCCTCTGGTCTGTGATAAACCTCTCTCCATGGAACCGGTCCTGATGCCCAAAAATTGGGGGCCACTGTTCTACAGAACTAAAGGGTATGGCAGACAGCCAAGGGTATTCTTTCTTTTTTTTCCTGTATGTTTTGCTTTGATGAGATATATGTGTATATGTTCAGCTTGTGGCATGCTTGTGTCTTTGTGTTGAATATTTCACTATCAGCCCAAATCAATCCATTTTAGGGTGATTTGAAGAGAATCTTATTGAAAAACCAAATATTCATGGTTTATATGGTCTATAATTGAATGTCATAGCTGAGCATGGTCTAGAATTGAATGTCATAGCTGAGCATGGTCTATAATTGAATGTCATAGCTGAGCATGATGTTATTCAATGTTGTAGGACTTATACGGGTCTCTTCATTGAAGGTTATGTATTGTAATTTACCATGCTGGTCCAGTATAGACTGATAGATATTTTCAACTTCTCAGTCAAGGGTTAAGAGAATGTAACTGACCCAAACTCAGGAGTGGAACCTGGGTCCAAAGATATGATCTAAACTTTGATGTTCAAACTCCATCTTTTCCATACAGTACCTTGATTATGTTATTTATCTCAGACCTCATCAATTTGGCTTCTGGGATATTCATGATTTAGGACAGGTCACACTTACGGCAGGATTCTTGTCATCTAAGCAGTCATTTTGTGAGAGTTGTCCTGACATCCTAACATTTGTAAGAGATTTTGCTTAAAGTTCAAAGAGATTTTGAGACCTCTGTCCTATTGCATATCCCTCTTTTCCAACTGTTCCTGTCCTGCCACTTCCACCAACTCAAAATACAACTCTTCATTTCTCTCCTAAAAGCCATTTCCCTGACAAATGGGAAGCAATGAAACAGTCCATGTGTTCCCCTTACCCCTATCACATATTTTATGAAGAAAGCACTTTTCCTCTTCATTCCAGATGTCCATGTATTCATTTGAGCCACAGGGTTTGCATACAGTCTCTGAAAAGGCAGTGCATTTTTTGGCCATGTACTTTCCTGACAAGAATAACAGAAAAGAGTGATTAAATGTTAAATACTTCAGAATTAGCAATATTGGCTCTCTCAGGCCTACACTCAGGATCGCCTTAGTGGAGTCAGCACATGGCAAAATATGGCCAATTATGACTGAATAAGTGGGCCGAACAACTAAAACACATTATAATAAGCATCACTTCAGATGCTTATTACATTATCAGAATCAAACACTTGCTTAATCAAATTGATTTAACAACAGAATTGGACAATCCATAGTGAAGCATGTAGTTAGCTTGGATATGAGGTACTAAACAATCGCTGTCTATGTAGAAGACAGGATTTCAAGATGTTTTTAATGTACAATCCCCCTGCCTTAAGCTCAAGAACGTATACAGTTGATTGTTCAGTTATTGTTTTCCATTTGTAATACAGGTAGTCCTTGACTTACAACAGTTCACTTAGTGACCGTTCAAAGTTGCAATAGCAATGAAAAAAGTGATTTATGACCGTTTTTCACACTTACAACCACTGCTGCATCCCCACAGACACGTGATCAAAATTCAGATGCTTTGCAACTAGTTGATATTTATGATGGTTGCAATGTCCCGGAGTCATGTGACCTTCTGACAAGCAAAATCAATGGGGAAGCCAGATTCACTTAACAACTAAGTTAACAACTGCAGTGATTCACTTAACAACTGTTGTAAGAAAAAGCGTAAAGTGGGGCAAAACTCACTTAACAAATGGTTCACTTAGCAACAAAAATTTTGGGCTCAATTCTGGTTGTAAGTCAAGGTCTACCTGTATTCCCACATTTTCCCATTATTTGTATTTCAAAAATTCAGAGAAAAGGAAGAAATAAGCACACAATGGCTTTTCACATTAGAATCTGCCTGGAAGCACCACAAGATGCTTTGAAGGCATCTTCTGCTTGATTTTAAATGCTGAAGCTATGATTCATTCTCTTTAAATAGCTTATGTGATTCAGAAGCACTGTCTGTTCTGAGCATGACCACCTAGGAGGAAATTGTCCAAAATGAGTTGAGTTCAGAATACTTCTTTCTAAACTGATTTATCCTTTGAGACTCAAGGTTTTCCCAACTGCTGTGTAGAACCCATATTCCTAAATATCAGTGTAGGATACAGGGCACTAATAAATCAACCAATGCAGAATACACAGCTTGAGGATATAACTGGCAAACAAAGTTCTGAGTAGCCTCTATATCTTCCTTCAAATAATAAAAGCTATCTTTAAATTTTAATTTTTTAACCAGGAATACAAATTCCTCTTAGTGATAGGTAAACATTCTACAATTTCCCTTTTCAAGTCATCCTGCCAGATTAAGCCTACATATAATAAGATAATACTGAGCTAGTTACTATACAGATTCCTAATTTTATGAGGGGAAATTGACTGGATGTGGGTGCAAAATTTGTGGGCTCAGGATTCCATTTTGCCCTCAAGTGCAGCTCTTCCCATACTCAAATTACCTCAAAGATTTCACTTTACTATATTGGAAAAGATTACACACTCCTATAATAATCCTACTAACTACATTTAATTAATTTTAAATGTATACAGGTAATCCTCGACGTATGACCACAATTGAGTTCAGAATATTGGTCCTAAGTAATCGTGGTCATCAATGATCTGACACAAAATTACAACTGTTCTTGGAGTCATTAAGCAAATCACACGATTATTTGGTGAGCCATGTAGTCATTAAGTGAATCCAACCTATCCAATGGGTGTTTTTACTGGAAAACAGAAAAACATCATAAATTGGGATAATGTGACTCCCAAGACTCTACAATTAGTTATAAATGCAAGACAGTTGCCTTATCTGTGTATGTTTGTTTGTGTGCAGGAATCATAACTTCAAGAACAAGTCACAAGCAGTTGTTTTTGAAGTATGTGGTAATTTTAAACAGTTGTTATACAAGAGCTCATGAAGTTAGGACTGCCTGTAACTCACACTTTGAATCTTTGCTCCATAGCTTGACATTTAAAACCCAAATGTGTGTTTTAGCCTCAAAATGTTTGCAGTTCTGCTCTTGAGAGACATAAAAACTGTTATAAGAATGCAATTCACCCTCTCCCTAATGAGGCATCTGATTTTTTTTAAACAATGAGATTACTCTTTTACTTAAAAATCAATTTTGACTTAAGTGTTAGAAGAATGTTGTTAGCGTATTACCTGGTTCACACTTGGTGCAGCATTGGCCAGAATATTCATAATGTTGCTCACTGCTACAGGAAGGCTTGACTTGTAAGTACAACTGAGGGATAGAGCAGAAAAGTAGTAATATCTTAGTTGCTTTGAGTTTAAGACATCTTTCAAGTTGTATTTCCAATTGTGTTTAAAATATACATTTATATCATTACCATGACATCTGTCTGCGTTAATTTGGTACTCATCAGGTATGTTGTACAATGGCTTCCACCATATTCCCAACCAGGAGAATAAGATGTTATAAATCAACCTTTCAGAACAGCACAAATTTAGAAACGGCTGTATAGGTAGTCCTTGTTTAGTGACTGCCTTGTACAGCAACTATTTGTAGTTAAATAATATTGAAAAAAAATTGCAACCAATGGTCATCTTTATGATCTTCACATCTTTCTGTCATATATTTGCCATTACAGTCAGTTAACATGCACTGTCCTGTGCCTGACCATTGTTCTTCACCCTACCCCACAGAAATTACTGGTAGCTAACAAAGCTATCTTTATCTGAGCTGCTTTTCTTAGGAGCACAGTGCTTCCCTAAAAAGTCCTCACAAGAAGTTAGCAAGCTCAGCAATGTGACCATAATTAGTTGATTAGAACCCTCCAGCTGCTTGTAGCTGCTGCTTGGAATTGACAAAACCCTAAGTTTCACACTAAAGGTTTTGTTGTCTCCTAAGCCAAGTGCACTAGGCAAAGAATTATTTTATTGACCAAGTGTGATTGGACACACAAGGAATTTGTCTTTAGTGCATAAGCTCTCATTGTACATAAAATACATTCATCAAGAATCATAAGCTACAACACTTAGTGATAGTCATAGGATACTAAATAAGCAAGCAAATGCTAGTGCATTCCTTTCAATGTGTATTCCCCAAATGTGTGTCTGCTTATTCTATTGTAACCCCTTCCTTTCCTCTGAATGCAAAAAAAACCAACAACAATTATCTTGCTAATTATTTAGAATTAGTATCCTAAACTGTGGAGAGTGGACAGTTGAGCTCTGGAAACCTTCCCTGCCATTTAGGCTCACCCAACAATTTGAGATTGTATCCTTCGGGCACCGTAAAGTGAAGGAAAGCTGAAGTAAAATTGTAAGCACACTTGTAGTCCTGCTATTTTTCACTTAGCAACCAAGTTGTCAGTTCCAATTTTGGTCGCTAAACAACCTTTATATGAATATATATAACTGATGACTTGTAATTACTTTTGGACCTATTTTCTGTCTATGTTTAGGTTTACCATATCTGAGTGGCTAAAAATCCAAGTAAATACTAGATGGCAGCAAAGAGAAACAATAATCTCTCTTTGCTGCCATTTACAGGTCATCCAAATTTTTGCAATTGAATTTATCTTCTCTTTGCTCTTACTCCTTCCGGCCTGCTATTTTAGGTAGTTCCATATAAGGCATTAATATTAAGATATTCAGCTTGCATTAAGAAAAGTAATATAGCTGCATAGTGAATATGGAGAAGTTAAACTAATAGCTATGGGCATATGAAGAATGGGCAGAAAAAGTGAGAAAACACACATCACAATGTTGTGTCACAATCTAACTGCAGCAACCCAAGATAGATTAAAGACTTTAAAAACCTATAGGGGTTTTAAAAAGTAGCATTTTCCAGAATATATAAACATATTCGTTTTTCTTTGTACGTCTTTAGTCAATCACATTTTGAATTATTGCACAAAAACTTGAATTACCACTTTCCTGGAGATATGGCATGATGCTTTTTATCTAAACTATGTTCACACTGGGGGGAGGGAATATAAAAGAAGCTTCTTCTGACAGTTCCTACTTGAAAATTGAGTAACTTCCAACATACACAGTTCTTTTAAGTAGACTAAATCAGTATTAATCCATGCTTCATAGAATTTCATTTCATCAGAAGATAATGCAAGTGAGATGGGGAAATTCCCAATTCTCAGAAGTTATAATCCACTCCCTTCTAACCATGATATGTAATGAACTATACTTTTATGACACTTTGCAATAGTTGCTTGGGGCTGTTTGAACAACTTACTCAAATAGTCACATCATCAACGTACCTGGACTTGATTAAAAACGAATATACAAATTTAATCAACAAATAAGGCAACTCCTTAGCAAAATTTATAATGTAACAAAATAGATCTAATTTTACTGAAGCCTTGGCAGGCAATCGTTTATGTAAACTCTTTATTCAGGAAAGGAGAGAGTTACCCAATTGAGCCCCTCTGCAGTTTTCCATTACCTCACATACAGAAGGGCCTCCACAATCTCAGGAGGCTCTCACAAAAATAGTAATTCCAGATTTCAAATCTAGGAACATAATTGAAGTTAGTATAGTCATTCCTAATCCCTTATGCACCTCAATGCTCCATTACTGGAGAACGTCCAGCAAAAGCTGGGCAGCCAATTGCTTGAGATGGTATGAAAATCCCTCCCTGGGCCCTATGATTTTCAATGTAGAACATTGTGAAGCATAGTGAAGTGTGATTCTAGTTAGTGAACAGGAGTTGGAGGAAACAAGATTTTATTTCATAGATATTTTTTAGAAGCCAGGATGATAGCAAAATGATAACACATGGACAAATAAACAAACGATGACATGATATAACCATGTCAGGATATCATACTGAACAGGTAGTCCTCAATTTACAATTGACCATTTAGTGACCATTCAAAGTCACAATGGCAAAAAGTGACTTATGACTGTTTTCACTTACAACCATTGCAGCACCCCCATGGTCGTGTGATCAAAGTTCAAACATTTGGCAACTGAAGCATATTTATGACGGTTTTAGTGTCCCCGGGTCATGTGATCACCTTCTGATGAGCAAAGTCAGAATCTGGGAAGCCAGATTCACTGAGCAACCATCTTACCAATTTAGCAACTGCAGTGATTCACTTAACAACTGTGGCAAAAAAAGTGGTAAATGGGGCAAAACTCACTTAGCAACTGTCTCGCTTAGCTCAATTTGTGCCCATAAGTCAAGAACTATCTGTAACTAGATAGTAGATAGATATTAGATAGAAATATAATTTCTACAACAATTAGCTAGATAAAGGAGTCATTATGAAAAAAAGTAGATAAAGGAATCAAAGCAATTGATATATTTTATTCTGATGAGATTACCTATGAAATGTTTGCAAGAAAACTACCAAGCTTACATAGAACTAAGGATCCCATATTTTATTATTTATAATTAAACTCAGCTCAATTTCTAAAGAACAAATGGCAAAGAATAGCCATTTTTCTGATTTGTGTCCCTTTCTGGTACTGCCCATCACTACAACTATCACAATCTCTTTCATGATGTACTGTACATTTGTGAGTAATTTAAATATCCTGGTCAAGTAAACTAACTTTGTATGAGTAACCAAAACTAGATTGTAGCACCTTCTGTTAAGTCACCTAAATGTTTTGGTTTCATTCACATCATCAACACATGAAATGGCTTGTGTGGTTTTGGCATAGGTTAGTCATTGTGGTTTCTTCAATAATCTTCAATAATCTAATTATGGACAGGTAAAACTTTGAATGACTAGGAAATTGAGCTTCAGCCTCCTCCAAACAGCTCTAAGCAGTGGAAATAATTTAATATAAAAATGTTAATTGTCTAGTATTCTTGTTAATAAAATGTCCAAACTCTCAATTTAAATAACACTGATTTAAAAAAAATAACAATTTCAATGCAACAATTCAGTAGAAAAGAGATTAAGGAAGCATATGCTGTCATGGATATTTGATCTCTTAAAGAAATATGCTTCTGGGTTCTGTTCCAAGTGGGGAAAAAGACACTGGAAACATGGTGACTGCTTGGAAAGATGGTTTAATGGTGGACAGCAGGACCACATGGGTCCTGGGCAAAAAAAGCACATGGGTGAGAGAGGGAGAAAGATTTATAACCTCTGTTGGGCTTTGAACTTGCTTCCTGTTCCTCTGGCAAGAAATGTATCCTGACTCCCATGGGGCTATGCAGGGGTAGCTTGGTTGAATCTTGCTGGGTGATGTAATCTTCCCAGGTGCCATTAGATGAGATGGATAGAGGGCTAATCTTATCATGTTCTGAGGGCCATGCTTTAATCCCATCACCCTAGAGCTGAAGGTCTTTTGTGTTGTAAATAAGATATCTTTTGTCTTTCTGGGGCTATTAACAAAGGTGGGGCCGCTTTCCAAAAGCATGTTTCTCCTTTTCTCACCCAGGAAGATACAATATTCTGCCTTTTTAATATTTCCTAGAATATTTCATCTTTCTAGGACAGGGGTGGGTGCTAACTTCCTACACTATCACGAATAGCTGCGGCAGCCACAGAGAAAACATGTCTCCAAATTCTCAAAAGATGACAATGTTAAAAGAAAGGACCTGGAGCATGCCTACACTATCCAACTTAAGAGATACTTTGTAAGGGAGAGGAAGTCCTGCAATATGCACACCTTTTTTTACTCAAGAACCGGATGCTTACAAAGTTCGCATTCATAAAATGTGAGTTGAAAAAAAATCATGCTTTGTTCAGTCTGAAAGTTCCTCTTTATCAGAGACTTAACAATGACTTAGAGGTAAACAAGGGCAAAGTCCTTTACTTTAAGGAACAATTTGCAAAACTCCAAAGAACAGAGTTAAATTGTAAATAGTAGCAGGAAACCTAAGCACACTCAAACCAGTTCCTTTTTCTTTTCTTTCTTTTTTTTAGTATTATAGTAACTCATAAACCTATTCCCCAAACTTTTGTAACACAAGGAAGCCTTGTTGCTACACGTTTTAAACTATCCTCCACCTTCTTTGACAATGAGTTTTTGTATAACACATTCGTTTACTTTCTTGATAGACAGTCCACAATAAAGAAATAAAAAGACTATTTTAATTTTGTATTATGATGTACAACCAGACCACAAAAAAATCAACAACCACCTTGCCCCTTACTTATCTTGATGAGTATATTGCTGGACTTTTAACGTTTTATAGTATAACACAGTACATAAGTACACTAATGCATTGCAATGTAAGTATTTATAACCAGGATAAAGTCGCATTTAATTCAGTGGGATTTATCTCCAACTTCAGCATGCACAAAATTGCAGTTTTCACTTCTAAGTCAGATGTATTTTTTTTTCCTCTGCAAGAAATCCTTCAGTTCAGCTATATTTAACAGTAGGTATATTTAGTAATAAACAAACCAGAAGCATTTTAGCAACGTTAGTGAAAATAATATAGTGGTTCTACTAGAGTTCCCTCTATTTGTGCAGTCTGGCATCCCTTTTCCCCTCATACTAATTTACTTTACTCTTTTACACACACACTTTGGGACATGCATCCAATAACAGGCCCCTGGACATAGTATAAAATGGTTCAAATGAATAAAAAACAACCAAAGGTAAAATGCATAAATTAATTAATTGGTATCAGATGAGGAAAAAATTAGATGAAATATATAAAGCATGCATCGATTAATCATATTTTTTATTACTATAGAAGAAATTGCCCAAAAGAGTATACTCTTGTAAAATGTTACTTTTAAGTGGGTTACACTCATGCTTCCACATGGGGTACACCTATTTGCAAGATCTGTCGGTCAGAATCCTGGCTAGCACAGATCAGTTAGAAAAATCCTAACTTTATACCCAATACTATTCTTTCCCCTCTGTCCGGCACTGTCGGAAAAATACATACTTAAAGAAATCAGTACAATAGGAAATGACTGTATCAGCAGAATCCATCTAACTACTTTTAAAAGGATTTTTCAAAAATATTTTAAAAATCATGAAAAATTATTGTCATGTGACAAAGCAAAGAAATTTTGGAGTAAGAAAGATTCCTATTTTAATACAGAAAATTCTTAAAATAAAGATAAAAATGAAACCAGAAACTTTTTTTTTGGGTTTAATGGAAAAAGACTTGGGGGAAAAAATTGGAACTTTGATCGTACAGTATACGTACCCACAAAAATGGAAGGACATTTCGATTCCCACCTTGGACGAATGGCTACAGAAGCTGATGGAATCGGCAGAAATGGCTAAATTGACTGTTTTGATCAAAGAAAAGAATATAAGTACTTTTGTTGCTACATGGAGACCGCTTCTGAACTTTGTGCTTGAGGTGAAGAAAAAGCAAAACTTTGATTTTGGTTTTTACTGATTAGACTGATTAGTTTTTATAGAAACGGCTAATTTATATTATTATGGAAAAGTAAAAAGTTGGGGTTCTATGTTAATGCTTAATTTTACTGCAACAGAGGGAGTTAGAAGTCAATGCTTCTTTTTTTCTTTTCTCCCTCCCCCCCTTCACTTCTCTTTTCCCTTCTCCTCCTCACTGTGTCTTCCTATTTGGCTTTGCATTTTTGAATTTTATTCTGTAATTAATTAAAAGGTAAAAGAGAAAAAATATTTTTTAAAATATGAATCAATGTCACTTAAATTGTGCATCCACAGGCCACTAAACTTACTTCTTGCTCAGTTGATTGTGAGCAAGGCACATTATTGATAGAGGATAGAGTTGCACTATTCCTCCTCTTTTTTTTTTAAAGAGAAATAAAACCTGATCAAGCAATCTAGGGAATTTCCATGGGTCTTTTGATGGACCGAGGTGAGCCAATAGTGTTGCAGATTATATTTTTTTATAATACTAAGATAATTTAAAAAGCTGTTTGTTTAAACTCCACCTGTTGTGCGAAAGTAACCATATCAATTTGAAGTCAGCAAGACACAACCTGCTGTGATAAGCGGTTGCAAGTACCAGATGGAGTATAAAAACCTGGAACCTTTAAAGCATACAATTAGCTGTTCGGATGGATCACTGTTTTCAGATTTGTTATTAGATAGTAAAGGCCCATGAGTTTTGACTTTTTTTTTAAAATAAGATCTTGGTGGAAGACTCTTAATTACACTAGATATCAGCTATTAATAAATGGACCCTAATAATCAGCCCAGGTAGCTTGACTGCAGGATGAAAAACTATTTTTGTTATTTATTGGTCTTTACAAAATATTTATATAAATATAATATTTATTCAAAGAGCAGTACACTGTTGGGGAAATATAATCCTCTTCCTATCTATCTGAACAAGAATGGTAACAGGTAATCCTCGACTTACAACCACAACTAAGCCCAAAATTTATGTTGTGAGCCATTTGTTAAGTGAGTTTTGCCCCATTCTGCGACCTTTCTTGCCAAACTTGTTAGGTGAATCACTGCAGTTGATAAGTTACTAATCCAGTTGTTAAGTGAACCTGGCTTCCCCGTTGACTTTGCTTGTTAGAAGGTCACAAAAAGTGGATCACATGACCCTGGGACACAGCAAAGGTCATAAGTATGAACCAGTTGCCAAGCCTCTGAATTTTGATCACATGATCCTGGGGATGCTGCAAAGGTCGTAACTAAGAAAAATAGTCATAAGTCACTTTTTTCAATGACATTGTAACGTCATTGTAACAATGACATTGTAAAGGTCACTAAATGAATTGCTGTAAGTCGAGTGACTACCTGTACTCTTGCTCAAACCATGATACGCTGTTATGATGTCACCAAGCTCCAATTGCAAAGTCGGATCTTGAACACAAATGGATGAGCAGAACCGTTCATCCACCATCAGTAACTTTTTAATCTTTTTTAATTTTTAGTCTGTGTATATCCAAAACAGAAGTGAAATTTGGTGGAGTTAATCTTTCAGAGATAATTTTAGTTTTGATAGGAAGTTCCATTTTCAAGCCAAAGGACTTTCTTTCTGTTCACTGGAACTTCAGCTCTTTTTTTTTTAAAGGCAGTAATTGCTGGGGAAAAATAATAGCTATTTATTCCATTATAATATATTCATCCAGTACCATGCTCTGTTAAAGAATTGATGAGACATGCACAACTACCACATATACTTGCATATAAGCCAAACCTTGATTTTTAACCCAAATATATGAAAAATGTGCTACCTGCAGATAAGCTGACCCTCAACATTTTTCTCTGTTTTTTTTTTCATAATTTCAGAAGAAATTTCCCATCTGCAGATAAGCCAAGCCCTATTTTTTGGGGGGTGAAGTATTCTTGGTTTATCTGCATGTATAGGTAATTCAGTTCGTTTAGTGACCTTTTGAAGTTATAACAGCACTGAAAAAAGTGACTTGTGACACTTTTTCACACTTATGACCATTGCAGCATCCCCATGGTCGCATGATCAAAATATTGGATGCTTGGCAACTGACTCGTATTTAGGACGGTTGCCATGTTCTGGGGCCATGTGATCACCTTTTGCGAGCTTCTGACAAGCAAAGTCAATGCGTAAGCCAGATTCACTTAACAACCATGTTACTAACTTAACAATCAGTGTTTCACTTAACAACTATGACAAGAAAGGTCGTAAAATGGGGCAAAATTCACTTAACAAATACCTCACTTAGCAACAAAAAGTTTGGGCTCCGTTATGGTTGTAAATCTACAAATCTACAATACTTCTCAAAGACTACAAAACAATGGATTGTGCTTAAATTTTTAAACAAAACTACGAAGTTCAAATCTGGACAACTACTACGTGATAGCAAAGGCCACAACTCCTTCCTACCATCTGGTTGCTGCTTGGATTGTTGCAGCTTAGATGTAGTTTCCTTCTAATTGCTTATTGCATCACTAAAGGACCTTTCTTCAATCCAGATAATGGTTTTGTAGCCATTTTAATTTTTATTTAACTTAAAGTAGAAGAACAAATATACTATAGTCATGTCACTGTAGGGAGTCTGCTTGAAATGCACATTGCTAGGATAGTAACTTAATCAGTATACTTCTCACAATAGTAAAGCTGATATCACAGATTAAAGAAAAGCCCACCTTTTTCCTTACGTTTCACGTCCCTATAAATTTTACTTTCATATATCTTACATTTATAAGTTATATTCATTTAATAAGACTTAAAAATGTAGCACTAGCAGGTAAGAATTGCCTATTAAGAAAAAGAACCTGAAACATAAAATATTAATTGTATTCACTGTCATTACTTTCATCAATATTAACTGTAATTAACCACTTGCCTAATTTAAGTACCTAAGCGTAGAAGCTGCGTTCTGTTTATTTCATCCAAAATCCATATGCTCATGAACCCTTAAAACTCAGGAGCTGGCTTAATTTAAATCAAACATTTCATTTTCTCAAATATGACCTAAAAGAGACTCTGCTGCTCCACGCATTCACTTCCAGGTCTATAATTCAAAACAATTCTTAAACCATGAAGGAAATGGTTTTCATGATGTCAACTTTCCAATGAAGCTTTTTTAACCACATCACAAATTTCCATCCCATAAAGCAAATATACAGTTAGGAAATGCAACAAGCTAAGGCAAAATGACTAAAAAAAACTTCTTTTTTTAAAAAAAAATTAAGGATGTGAAAATGTTAAAATGGTTATAGTGTGAGGGAATCAATGCACTGGGAGATGACTTCATATAATACCCAATAAAGATAGAGAAACTCATAATTAAACAATTTAAATACAAGGTCAAGGTCAAGGTTTCCCCTGTTCAGACTATAGGGGGTGATGTTCATCTCCATTTCTTAGCTGAGGGAACTAATGTTGTCTGAGGACATTTCCATGGTCATGTACCCAGGAATGTACACACAGAATGCTATTATCTTCTCACTGAAGCGGTACCTATTTACTTACTCGCATTTGCATGCTTTTGAACTGCTAGATGGGCAGGAGTTGGGGCAAGAAAGGGAGCTCACCCCATCGTGCAGCGTTCGGGTCTTGAACCTGGGCTGTCAGCTTTTTAGCTGACAAGCTCAGTGTCTTTAACTGGTGAGTCACTGCATCCCCTTAAATCATCTAAATATCTGTAGTTAACTGAAATGTTTAAAAAATAAGTACGTTTCAAGTTCAATTTTTAAGGAAAATTAAGCACACGCTTCTGTCTTTAGTGGAATAAATCTATTTCAACTACTATATGAATATACAGGATTAAATGCTGTAGCGCTAAAGAAACATAGCGCAAAACCTCTCATTTCTTTTAAACCCAGTTTGTTAAATGTTATACTGATCATGATTCACATAAAAATTAAGAATGTTTACAAGCTGAACTCACATAGTTTGTTAAACCAAATACAAAGACAATAACTCAATGCGCCATGTGAATCCAGCTTTTGATTAAAGAACAAGCCCACTCATTGAACTGGGATTTGTTAATAAGTAAGCATGGATGGAATGTCTTAACTTTTAGACAAAACTTCTATCCATGCTTGCTTATTAAGAAACCCCACTGCATCTATAATTTACTTAATGGTAAGTGGTGATTAGGGTAGCTTTTTTCAGAACAGATAAATCTCATTTGTACATGAGGCGATAGTGGATGTTAGGAAGCTGTAGTATTTATTCTAAAATTATAGCTGACTGCTACCTAAATGTTATTTTGTAGAAATTCAGTGGTAGAGGCAAAGGTACCAATGATTTTAAAAGAATATTTAGTTAAAATTTTAGCAGTACCAATTTTTATGATTAAATAAGCAGCTTGATATTCCATTCAATTGTATGAGCCCGTCAGATTGAGTGCCACTTTGATCTAGTGGTTAAGGCACCACTAGAAACTAGAAGACTTGAGATTTCTAGTTCCGCCTTGGGCACAAATCCTGGCAGGTGACTTTGGGCCATTTTGGGTTGATTTGAAAAAGGTGGATCCTGCACTTGTGGGAAAACACCAGAGGAGAGAGACTATCATAATAATTCAGGAATAACAATATTGCAATCAGAAAAATAATTTTAGAGACAAACTGATATAAAAACATTTTATTCCCATGGAACCATCCTGGTGTTTATAGCAGTAGAGCCAGTACAATGTTCCCCTTGTATCTCAAACCTATCCGGAACTTTTGTTTTCATTTCTGATTTTCTTTCTCAGTTTTTTCATTCCATTATCTTTTTCCTAATAATAGATTACAGATTAACAGAGTTGGAAGGGACCTTGTAGGTCATCTAGTCCAACCCCCCGCCCAAGAAGGAGACCCTATACCTGTGATGGCAAACCTATGGCACGTGTGCCAGAGGTGGCACGCAGACTCCTCTCTGTGGGCACATGAGCCATCATCCCAGCTCAGCTCTGTCGCACTTGTGTGTGCACGTCCTGCCGGCCAGCTGGCCTTTGCATCTCTGCCGTGCATGCACAGGGGGAGGGGCGCATGCGGGGCGCACACGTATTTCATTTTGGGGATGCATGTGCATGCTTTGGGCACTCGGTGCCGAAAAGTTTAGCCATCATTGCCCTACACCATTTCTGACAAATGGCAATCCAATCTCTTTTTGAAAGTCTCAAGTGATGAAGCCCCCACAACGTCCAAAGGCAAGCTGTTCCATTGATTGATTGTTCTCACTGTCAGAAAATGTCTCCTTATTTCCAGGTTAGATCTCTCCTTGTTCAGTTTCCATCCATTATTCCTTGCCTGGCCTACAGATGCTTTAGAAAATAGCTTGACCCCTTCCTCTCTGTGGCAGCCCC
>JANHFL010001248.1:115182-125636 GCA_032468155.1 Oxyrhabdium leporinum | reverse complement strand
ACTTCTTCTCTGTTTGTAAGAATTAAGTCCAGTATGGCTGTCCCTCTAGTTCCCTCCTCTACCTTTTGGACAACAAAATTGTCAGCCAGGCTGGTTAGGAACCTATTTGATTTCTCACTTGGTGCAGAATTAGTTTTCCAATTGATATGAGGGTAATTGAAGTTCCCCATTACTATTGTATGTTTCCTACATATATCTGGTTGGCAAAAAGGACATCTATTTTTTTTTGCTTGATTGAGTGGCCTATAGTATACACCTATGGCCATGTCATTCTTTTTTTGTTTTATATTGACTCATAGGCATTCTAGGAGGTTTTCGTCTTTGTTTTCACGCATTTCTGTAGCAATATAGTGATCCTTTACATACAGTGCAATTCCACCCCCTCTTTTATGGGGTCTGGTTTTTTCCCAACAGTTTGTATCCTATCAGTATGTTCCAGTCATGGGTTTCATCCCACCAAGTTTCTGTTATTCCAACTATATCGTATCTACCTTCATGTATTAATAGTTTGTTCCCCAGACTTTGTGCATTTATATGTAGGCATAATATTTCTAGTCACTGAATTTTCACTTAATCTATGGACTGTTTGGGAGCTGGAGTGAAAATCTTCTATCTTTATGCTTTAACCTTGCAAATATAAATTTCATTTAACTCTGTATGTATACACACACACACACAAAATGTATAGTCACGTATAAAAGTATGCATGTCCATAAAAATCCATACAGAAGAAATAAAATTTACTGGCAATTACTTTTTTCAGAACGAAAAGTTAGAGAGGCCCACCAGAACAGAACTGTCCATTGTCAGAGTATGATAACCTGCAGTCCAGACTATTTGCCAGTGTTACCGAGATATCTTAGTCTGGACAGGACTTTCTTAAACTATTTTAGAATCAAGCCAGCATGAACACAAGTCAGAAGCAAGTTCAGCCACAAGTGCAGCTAGATCCCTCCATTAGAGCACTCTGATTGCCATAGAGTTGACTGGGGCTACCAACCATGGGAAGAGGACCTATGTGCGACCTATGGATCAATACCTCCTCTCCTCTTATTTAACATCTACAAGAAGCTAAATGCCAGTATGGAGTTAGGTATCAATAGGCTGAACAGAAATGTGGTGGAGATTCTGCCCATTGCCTGGAACTATAAGGGCCTGGACTCAATCCTAGCAAGAGAGAGTAAGCTTTGGATGAAGAAACTTTCCAATTCCAGTCACTCTTTGTCTATGGTCTTTAACAGAATTGCGCAGAACTGGTTTGCAATCTGGGGACCTCTGGAACTCTGGAATAGCCACTCATGCCGTAGTCACTTCACAGTTGGACTATACAATTGCACTCTACATGGATTGTCCTTGAAAACCATCAAAAAACGTCAAGTGGTTCAGGTATGAACCAGTATCAATGTAGGTATTGGAGCAGAGATGTTAAATGTGGTTTGTACATTTAACATCTCTGCTCCAATACCTACACTGATACTGGTTTATTTCTAGGTGCAATTCAAGCTGCTGGCTACCAACTTTAAAGACCTTCACATTTCAGGTTCAGGATATCTGTGGGACCACCTTCTCTGTGTGGTATTTGCTGTCATTTGAGATCTGAAAGAATAGGTTCTGACTCTTTGAAAATGCCATCTGCAAGGATCCCATAGTTAAGCTTCAAGAGTTATTTCACCAATTCTCAGGAACAGATTTACCCAATATCAGACACGTCCCACTCCTGTTAACTTTCTGTAATGCAACGAACACCTGGTTGCTTCAGGGCGACTTCCACATTTGAAAATATGTTTTTCTTTTCAGAAATTGAAGGGATATGAGTTATGACTGTTCCTTGATATTTGAGTATTCTGTGTAAATACTCAGTATTTGAGTATTCTATATTGTTACATCTTTGTTGTTGTTTAATTTTTAACCTTTTTTTAAATTGAAGGTTACCCACCCAGCTGGCTTTGTGCCTAAGGAAGGACTAGAACTCTCTATCTCTTGGTTTCTATCCTGGTGCCCTAACCACTACACTACTGGTTCATCATACTATTATGTGCAGGATGAAAAAAATATTTTAAATGCTCTCAACTAAAAAAGCTTTCTGATTTTAGAAAAATCACTAATTATTAGTACCGTATACTGCTAATAATAGTAGGAGCAATAGCCTTCACAGTTCTGTTATCTTATAGATTTTTTACATCATTAAAACTGTGTTGGCAACAGGAGTATAGTCTACATTTAAAAAACTGCCAGTCCAGAGAAAAACATCATCCTTGCATTATTCTGTACCACAATTATTATTAATACAAAATATTTCTTCACATGTTTTGTTTTACTGGTACCTTCATTTTTAAAAAAATATGTGACTTTGCTTATACCTTTTTGAATTAATGTATTTTTTTCTCCCTTCCCTTTTCCAAAAGTGCAATTATAATACATGGAATGAAAAACAATATTGTTCTTCACACTACCTATAAAAAAAGAATGAGGAACTTGTCAGGATGTGGTTGAATCCAAAAATTTAGTAAGACTCAGGGAGGAAGTAGTGACTTGAATTGCTGACAGTACATACAACTGTAATGATTAATACAAAGACATTTTGGGAAGACATAAATTTTGGTGCCCTTATATATTCAACATCAAACAAATAATTATCAGTAGGCAAGGCATTATGCAAAAATAAAACACGCACAAAACCTAGCATGATTTGTGGAAAGAACAGAAAGATGAGGGATTCCAGTCTTTTCTCTTCTTAATCCAATGCAAAAAAAAAGAGAGAGCTTATTATACTTCATGTTTCATCCTTGACCTTGAAATCAGACAAGTATAATGTGGAGATATTCATTAAGATTTTTCTGATTGTCATCTCGTCTCAGTTAATTGTAAAGCCAAGATAACTAACACTGACTGGTCTAGGAACTAAGTTGTAAGAGAACATGTTATGGAGCTTAATGACATACTCTATTACACATTATTTACTCTTTCTCTCACGGATATTACAACTGCTGTTGCATGTTTTTCACTATTTGGCACAATCCAACTGCAACAACAATGTCTACAATACTGCACCTTAATTATATTATCACTAATTGTACGTTGATTATAAGGCTTGATTAATGAGTGTGGGGAGTGGAATTTAAAAGGTTAGAATCCTTTTCTTTCACTATAAAGACCCATAGATTAATGTCGATGTTCTATTGTGGATTGCTCCATTCTATATTGCATATTTATGTGTGTGTGTGTGGGGGGGGGGATATTAAAGCTTTACCAAAAGAATAAACTCCATTGCAAAAGGTGCATTTTGATTGCACATTAATGGATTCAATCAACAGTTTCAGAAAAAAATATGGAAAGTGTCAGATTTATAATTTTAGTTTTAAATGTTAGTCTTCTCTTAATAATTACAAAATACTTGTATAATTTAGTAGTTCACTGAGCTCTGAATCTGGAGAACACTTTCAAACTATTATTAATCACATTGCAAGTTAATGAATTACTTTTGTCAACTTTTTAATTGTTTTCCTTATTAGCTTTCACAATTCTTAATATTTATTGTATCATTATTACACATACATATATACAGAGTCATGCATACAAATTGAATGCTTAATATATATCTGTATTTTATGCATATGGCAAGACTAAGTATAAATCAATGATAAGGTAAAATGGAAAACAGATTATCATAGTATAATACTGGTACATACCAATGTATACAGAATAAAAAGAATGGAATTATGGCTTTCTGTTCATATATGAATAAAATAAAATAAACAACAGGACTTATTTGAGATGATGGTTTTGGACATAACAGGGGAGCCCAAAGTATAAAAATAATAGAGATATGCAAAGATCCAGGTTCAAAAGGCAAAATGTAACTCAGAATGTACCTGGTCACAGACGTATTTAAAGTGGCTGTATCTTTTCCTGGGCTCATGTACATGCCCTCTGCTGGTGGCACACAATTCCCAGAAAAAAATGTTTTGGGTTTACGATCTTCTCAACACATCCACAGATGCTCCATATCATACTTTGTCTTTCAAATATATATATAAAACTATGTAATTACACAATAGTAATTATAATGAATTTTTAAGAGTCCCAAGATGAAATGTTGGGATCTTGATATTTATTGAATGTGCTTTTCTTCTTGTAGACTTATCATTACCAAACATCACTAAAACATCATCAAAGTACTGTCAATGTTAGCTAGATTGGCAAGCAAATATCTGCAAGAAAAATACACAGCTCAGTGAACACCAACCCTGCCATATCTTTGAGTCTTCAAAGCACTTCATACACATTATATGGTCTTTCCAGAACAATATATATTGGTCCAGTATTGATTCTTGGAGGATAAGAAATACTACTAAGATATATTACAAGTAGGTGGTTGCATATGATTTATAGTTATTGGCTATGTTAATGAGAGAGGTAAAATTGAACACAATTACTTCCTCATTCATAGCGCATTCTAGACTAGGAGTATAGTACTACTACACTTAAGAAGCACAAAAACATTTAATAATGTATATGCTTGACCTTTCTAGACAACTCACATGGATTTCTTCAAAATTTCTTGAAGATTATCACATTTAACCCAGAGCTGCTCAAACCACTTCTTGAACATTTTAAAATAATAATAAAAAACTTTTAAAAAAAAAATATTGTGATGTAGCTGAGAATAATATAGTCAAACCTCAGTGGGAATGAAACAAGAGACTCACCCATATATATAAAAAAACATCTTAATGTTTAAATACAGAGTAGTTTACAGGGTAGCTTCCCAAGGGAAGTGGTGAAAGCCACATCACCAGAGACTTTTCCAGCTGGAAATCTGTTCCTAAAGACTGATAGGGGTGAAAACCACCACTGGGTCAACTATACAGTCTGTTCCCACTGAAGGTTTGAAAACACAAACATGAGTATAGTAAGCAGATGGTTGTGCTTTGTACACATTCTAATACACTATTTTTCAGCACATGCAAACTATATTTTGAAGTACTGTAATCTTCCACTATAAAGTTTTACTGGGTGCAGATATCCTGAGAAAGATGGCTAGGAATGGCTTGTTTTTCAGAACTTACTGAAGTAAAAACATTAGCATGAGGTTTTAACATGAGAGTTGAAGGAAATTTGAAACCTTAAAAAGAATGCCTCCTTTTTAAAAATAAATTCTCTGAAGCTTATTATACTAGTCTTTGCAGAATATATGTTCCTGCTGAAGAGGGCTTTTGATTTGCTGGAATATATCTGTACTTACTGATTTCCCCCCCCCCCAAATTGGTTTATACTATTTGTGTCTCCATGTGGGTTACAGCACATGGGGTGTACCTGAAGAAGGTGGAAGTTGAGCCAGAAGAAATGATTTGTTCCCCTCCCCACCCACTTCTAATTCACTTGTCTATTGTTACAATGACTGGAAGAAAGTCCAATTTGAACATTCGAATTAATTCCATTAAACTTAGTGGCCTGGTTCACATACTTTGCTGAACTACAGTTTCTGAAATAATCCGTAATCAATTGCTTTCATGTGCACAACTTGCTTAACCATAAATGATGGATGGCAAACTATTATGGCAAGGTTTGCACAACACATGAGGCTGAACCAAATAAGACAAAATTACAGTTTAGTACAGTGTAGTGCAACTATCTAGTAGAGCTTGTTTCACAAAATATTTGTGTAGGATACCAGCACTGATACAATGCAACAGTGAACTGGTTGCAGATGAAGTTAGCAAGTTAGCAGAGATCAGTTGGAATCAATGGGAAAAGTTAATAATTACTATAATAACTATTTTCAGTCTCATTAATGTCACTAGGAATTAAAGGCAATTAATTATCCACTTCTACCCTATCTATGAGGATCTATGCAAAAAAAAACAAGATAGGAATTCAGTGAGGGCATTCCAAGTGAATGTCTATGAAGATTCTCAATCATCCAGGTCATGGTTGTCCCAAAGGTGCTTTTTCAAGAGGCAACTGGACTTTCTGGTTTTTCCTTGAAGACCTTTCACTTCTCATCCAAGATCATCAAAGAAAAATCAGAAAAGTCCAGCTGCCTCTTGAAAAAGCACCTTTGCGATTCCAAGTGAATGCGTTAATGCAATTGAACCGTTAAGCCCGCTGTTATTTGCACCTTATACAGGTACACCCCATCCTTGGTGCCAATGTTAAAGGGCACCCACCCACTCCAAAACTGCTGTGTGACGGAGGCGGTTGTTCCCGGCAGGGAAAAAAATCTAGACGATCGCTAGGAGTCTAAAACGACCCGACGGCACATAATCGATCCTCATCAATGCAAAGAAAGGCCCACGCTCGCAATTACAAACGCGTAGAGAGAGGTCAGAAAGTGAAGTGGTCTACATGCGTTTGGTTTAGCTTTCGAAACGGACGGCCACCGAATAAAATCAACCCAGCGGGAAGTTCGACCGAGGAGGTGCGGGGAAGACCGCCCCGCGCCTCCGCGCAGCCTTACCTGCACGCCAGGTACGGCAGTGGCGAGAAGAAGCGCTAGCCAGCAACTCCGCGGAACTGCCATAGTCGGGGGGATCACCGAGGCTGAGCAGAAAAGAAATTCCGCCTCCCAAGCCCAGGCGCCGAGCCACTTCTTCCCTGGCTCGAGCTCCAGCCCCGAGTGAAGAGCAAAAGGCGGGGAGGGCAAGCCCGCCTCCTCGGCTTTGGCGGCCCACGCGGGTTTCCCGAGGGCTCTAGTGGCGGCTCTTGGGTGCGCGGGCGGAGGGCGGGCTTTTCCCTGTCAGGTGTCATATAGATTTATTTAGCGTTCCGCCTCGTGAGCGGGAATACTGTAGGCCTGCTGCCGCGGCGCCAGTGAGGTTGCTTCGTTAAAAGCAGACTCTGCTTCACGTATGCCATAAATCCTTCTGTTTCCCACCATCCAGTCAGAGGTGAAGAAGCTTCTTGGCTGAGAAGCGAAATGTCTTCAAAGAAAAAAACAGAAAGTCCAGTTGCCTCTTGAAAAAGCACCTTTGGGACAACCAAGACCTGGATGACTGAGAATCTCCATAGACACTTTGCTTCACTAGTTGCCTGGCTCCGACTGAGCTTTCCCTTCTTTCATAATAAAATAAAGAATACAAGGTAGCCCCGATTGACGAGAACGATTGAGTCCAACGTTTTTGTCACCAAGGGAGGCATTAAATGAGCCTTTGTCCCATTTTATGACCTTTCTTGCCACAGGTGTTAAGTGAATCGCTGCGGGTGTTAAGTTAGTGACACAGTTTGTTAAGTAAATCTGACTTCTCCATTGACTTTGCTTGTAGGAGGGTCGCAAAAGGGGATCTTGTAACCCTGGGACACTGTGATTCTCTTAAATATGAGCCAGTTGCTAAGTGTCTGAATTTTGATCACATGATTATTGATGCTGCAATAGTCATGTGAAAAATAGTATCAGTCACTTTTTTTCAGTGCCGTTACAATTTCGAACAATCTATAACTAAATGAACTATTGTAAATTGAGGACTACCTACATGGCCATGATTATTCTGCAATTCTGTTACTGCCCTTTGCCCTTCCACTATTTCCATTTCTGCCTTCCAATTCAGGACTGCCTCTGCCAATAAAATGGTAGATACCAGCCTATTAGGCGTGAAATTTATCCATTTGTTGATGAAGTCTGACTAGTTGATGTTCTTTCTCAAACACAAGAAGAATCAAATGGTCTCTAGGAATAGGTTGTCTCTGCATTATCTCCTGACCTGTTGTACAAAGTTTATTTATTTAGCGTATGGCAAATACATGGATTTATAGTTGTTCAAATGTTAATGTCCAGTCCACCCAGTCATTCAAGGACAGGGTGGTCTATGTTGAAAAAATCAGACATTGGGCTGGTGTAAGCTCTTGATGGACATTCGGACAGAATGTGATGGATATTTGGTTGAGGAGCACCACAGTCGCACTGAGGGGTAGAGACAAGACCCCACTTAAACAATGAGTCTTGGCAGACACCATGTTGGATACGGATCCTGTTCAGAGTTGACCAATGTTGACGAGGAAGGTCAAAACCTGGCACCTTTTGTGTAGGGTCATCTATATAACTGCCTGTATCTGGGCGTTCAGCAGCCCATTTGGCTTTCCACTGTGTGTTGATGTCAAAGTTGTTAGACAGCTATTGAGCGAGTGCCAGAGAGGGCTTCCTGGATTTAAGCCTGCCAATTGATGGATGAGGAAGATCAGCATGCACAGGAAGAAGTCGGTTTCTCATAATTTTGTTGTATCCCTTCACTAAGGTTTCCTGCCTTCGTAGAGCTGGTGGTGCAATGTGACCCAAGACAGGGAGCCAGCAAGTAGGAGTAGATTTTATGCAACCACTTATGATCCTCATTGTATCATTTAGTATAGCATCGATCTTGCTAGTGTGGCAACTACAAATTATACGAAGTAATTTTCTTTATTGTTTTGGACCTTTGAAAGATTTTTGTTGCTTTCCAGGGCAGATTTTGCCTTTTTATGAGCACTAGTAGTAAAGAAGAGGGCAGATTGTCATCTGAAATGTACTGTATGAAGGTCCCTGCTGGCCTTAATGCAGTTTATTAGATAGAACTAAGAATCCCAAATTATTTAAGGCAGCTGTTGACTATATCCATGAGTGAGAGGATGAAGGTTCTGAGAGGGAGAATTTGCAGCTCATGTAATTGTTTCCACATCAAGACTTTTATTAATTAGTCTATATTCTGTGGATTATTAATGTTTCAAGCATATCCCATTTAGGTTGATAACTATGCATGCACACACACAGAAGATACATATTCAATTATTACGAATTGTTTAGGTTAGATGCTTCTTTTACAAGGCATACTAATTTACTTTGGATAGGGTATGAGCATTTTCTGACTCAGGCGACTTCTGTTCTTCCAGTGCAGTTCCCAGAATTATAGTTTAAACAATGTTAATGTCTTCCTCTTTTTACATACTCATATGATTCCGCAATTTAAACATATCAGTTGCTCAACCTTGATGTTCATTTTGAATTACAGTTGTATACCCTTAATTTTTTTAGATTGCTGACTGTAGATATTTTAATATTTTCCATGTTTAATTTCAATATTCTAAAAGAGTATCTATAACCTTTTTCCCTTTTGCTTTAGACATTAATTGCAAATTGCTAATGAAAACCTTGGAGCTTTTTTAGTTTTGATCATGGAATCCATGCATGGATTATGGTCACCTGTTGGAGTAAATCTATATCAAGAGGCTTCTGTGGGAGGTGAATTGAGGCCTGACTGAGATTCAGTTTTTATAGTGTTTGCCCCAACAAATGTTCACACGTGAGGACAGTGGGACAGGGAAGCTATCTTGGAGTTAGGCTAGTGTTACGGCTCCACAGCCTTAACATAGACCTTTGTGCCATGATTAACATAAATGGCCAGTTTTATCTCCTCCATATCAGTAATAATTATATATTATTAATTGTACAATTATAAGTGTGCCTCTCAATATTCCCACAGAAAGTATGATAAACATATTGTTAAGGAAGTAACTTTGAGCAGAACTAAGAAAGCATACAATTGAGGTACCATCTGTAAAATACCCTTACCTTAAGTATAAAGGCAAGGGCATTATAACAAACACTAATACCTTGATTTAAAGATAAACATAAATTCTGACCAACAAAAGCCATTTGATTCCAAAAATTGTTGAATTCTGAAATCTGACTGCAACTTGCATCATTTTGTTAGTTTGTCCAATTGATTCCAATTTTCATAATACTTTTTGCTTCTCTTAAAGCAATGCATTTTTCTATTCAACAGATTTACAGTTAAATATATCTTTTTCTGAGATATGTGAAAATTATTCAAATCACTAAGGACTAAACAATACAAAATGCAGAATAAAGCACCATTAATCTTGTATTTATTATTAAGCCTGTTCTTTGGAAACAACATTCTGTGGCTAAACTATATTCTATATCCTGTAACCTTCTGGAGAAATGTGACATAGCAGTTGTTTGTATCTTAACAGTTGTTGTAGAAAAAAGTATGTTTTACTGCTTTTTGAGTTAGGTTTTTCTTCACTCATCAATTTTTCAAATTGTGGGAAAAAGAAGGAAGTTATTTGAAAGCTTAAATTTACCATTTGATAATTCTTCCTACTTTTAGAAAAATCATAGCTACTGTTTTAAAATATTATCAAGTGCCTGTGACTATAAAATATTAGCGGCAGAGAACCTTGACCTTTGAACTGTGATTCCTTTTCCCAACTTTCAAGTATATTATTAGTATTATAAAATTAAATGTAAACTATTTTGCCTGCAAAAATACTTTACTTGCTGAGCTTGTGAATATTAATGTAATTTTTCAGAAGCAAAATTATGTGAGAATATTTTAAATATTTTAATTTTATTTATTTATTTATTTATTTTTACATTTATATACCTTTACCGCCCCATTCCGAAGACTCGGGGCGGTTTACAGCTTATAAGCAATACTCTTACATCAGTATATTAATCCAAT
>JANHFL010001248.1:95170-115082 GCA_032468155.1 Oxyrhabdium leporinum | reverse complement strand
GTGGGATTTGAACCGCTAGATTGAATCAGCAGAAGTGGCCTGCAGTTCAACACTCTAACCACTGCGCCACCTAGGTAGTAAAATAATAGAATAAAATAAACAATGAAAAGGACACAATAATACATCAGTATGATAACAAAAAGATGGATGGGTGGAGAGCAGAAAGCCAGGAGCAAGAGGTGGTGGTGGAATCTGTCATCAATCCAGCAGCCACCTTCAGTGTGGAATTCCCCCATCTGATTTCCAGGGCAACTGGCAGAACCAGATCTTCAGACACTTGCTAAAGGACAGGAGGGAGGGGGAGATCTTACCTTATATTAGAGATTGTCTTATATTAGTTGTCATTTGTTTGGTCTTTGTATTTAATCTTGGATTAACTTCTCATTCTGCTCCTTACTAAAGCTTGCAAATCCTTTGCATTTTTCAGCTGTCAAGGTAGTGTCATCAGCATGTAGTGCAGATTATTGATGTTTCTTCCTTCAGTTTTAAAACCACACTCAGGTTCTTCCAATCCAGCTTCCCTCAATATATACAGCATTCTCCACATACGGTAGGTTGAATACATTAGAAGAGAGTATACCTTACCTCATTCATTTGCCAGTCTGGAGACAGTCTACGCCACCATGTTCTGTTTATTCTGTGGGCTTCCTGAGCTGTGTATACATTTTATCATTGCCAGCTGCATACAGTACTAAAAAAAAGAAGCTCTCACCTATTTTAAAAATGCAAAATATTAAATTCTCCTCCAACTGCAGATAACTCACCTGTGAAATGAAATGCTGAGTGCTCCTTAGAAACTTAAATATTTTTGCAATCTACTTTTGAATATTTGGTGTAAAAATGGCTTGATATTACATAACAGACACCATAACACATATACTGTAATTTGAACAGAAATGCTTAGATATTAAACATTAACTAGAATTAATGTTTGCTCAGACTTTCTTCAATAGTCATGCAGAACTTCAATGACTATGACTTTTGGCAGAAAAAAAAATCACTTTGACATCCAGAAAGAAAATGCTACTCTGGGTAGAATATACTCTGCTTGAAAGACAGAGTTTCAATTTTATGCAGTACTGTTTACAAAGCCATATTTCAGTCTTCTACCTACAGCAGTGATCTTTGAACTAGCAGATGTTACTGAGTTATAAAACCCTCGTCACGGTTATGGAAACTGCAGCTGCCTCACCTCTAACATGTCTGAACAGTCTTTGTTTTCTACTCTCTCTCATGTTGTTGCCTTCATTGTGTGTATGTGTGCGTGAGATGAAGCTGACTTAAGTTTGAGCTGCCTTAAGCTGTTCTTAGCTGTAAAAATAATGTTTTTCCCCTTATCTCAACACCAGACTTGCTATGGATACAAGCAACACAGTCCACCATTTTGTCAATGGTAGTCAGATTACCTCTGGGGAGCAAAGCGTGGATACGGCTGGCACCCATTGACTCCATTAGGCTGGTGCAAGCACATTATTTTGCCTCTGATCTCTGGGCATGATCTTCCAGAGCGGTTCTGCTTTGGTTATGGAAGGGAGCCAGTTCTTTCAAACTTCCTCCTCTTGTGCCTACTTATCTCTGCACCAATCTAGTGTTTAAGAGACTTAGATCAATCTCTCTTTATTCTGCCTCACAGCACAACTTTCTATGTGTCTTCAGCTGATAAAATTCAGCTGATAAAAGCTCCATCTATGCAGAACACTTGTCCAAAACCAGAATGAGTTTTGACCGATGTCTAAGTCCACTTTAGCTACATGTCAAAACTTTCTTCCACACTAGCTCATGTTGAAAAGAGGATTGAAGTTTTCTCACCAGCTGGTTACTTTTGGGTGGGAGGAAAACTAAATAAACCTAGAGTGGGAGTGTCAAACTAAAGGCCCGGGACCCAGATCCTGCCCACAGGGTGCTTAGATCTGGCCCATGGGGCTGCCCTGGAAATAGTGAAGGATTGGCCTGCGGTTCTTCTGCCAGCAAAAATTGAGCTCATGAGGGCTGCATGTGGTCATCCCGAGCTCTGTTTTTGCTGGCAGAGGGTTGCAGGAGGCCATTTCAGTCAAAAACGGAACTCACAAGGGTTGCGCATGACTCTTCCGAGCTGTTTTCGCTTTGCAGAGGGTTGCAGGGGGCTGTCACAGCCGAAAACAGAGTTCAGGAGCCTGTTTTTGCTGGCGGAGTGCATGGGCCACCACAGGCGCCCAACACAGGAGACGTCATGCTGATCACGCCCACCCTGGACATGCCTGCCCCAGCCCCCTGAGGTCAAACACAACCCTCATGCGGCCCTCAATGAAATCAAGTTTGACACTCCTGACCTAGAGGCATCTAGAAATGTCTATCCTTAATGTGCCTTTTGCATCATAGGGACAGCATTATTTGCCAGTATGATTCCTGTGGTAGGACAAGGATTATCAGTAGGGTAGCTTTATTTATGCTGGAATAGTTTTCTCCTGGATCATGGAATGGTGGGTAACACTTGAATTTGGTTTGAAGAAGAGCCTATATAAGTTTATTTCTTTTCCGTATACATAATTGACTTGACCTCTCCCCAAAGGTCACTTATGAAACTCCAAAAAACTGCTTTCCATCTTTCCAATAATATGGCACAAAGCTATGTGCTAGTGGAGGATTGTTATAAAATAAACGTCAACTATTTTAGATTTACCAAATGGATAGACTAATATGGCTCTTCTTCAGTGTCTATTATTAAGCTGCTAGTGATTTGGAACATGTTATCAGTATGTTAATGATAATCAACTTTTCTCTTTCCTTCCCATCTTAATTAGGAGGGATTATGCTGGATTGGATGAGGACTCACAAAAAAACATAAATCTAATTGAAGTGTGACCAGCTCATTTGGATGATGTATTAAAATACCATTCCGTGCTCTGATTTTCCTGGCACCAGATACAATCCTACCTGGAGTAGGATCCTTCACTTTATTAATGTTTTAGTATCCTCGGGATTTGATTCTATCCTGCATGGGATAGGTATAAATGATGCAGATCGTGTGTCAAATCTTTAAATGGGGTACCTAAGTGGAATCCTATACTGTAACGATTGATCTTCATAGTGCTGCAGTGGCTACTTGTAAAGTAGTAGGATGAATTTAAGCTATTGGTTTTAAACTAAAGCTCTAGATACCTTGCTACTAAAGGACTAAAACAAAATCTTGTTACTCTATATTCTCCAGTGATACTTGCTTGGCCAATAGTTAAGTAAAGTTGGCTTCTACATACCGCTTTTTCTTGGATCACAACTTATGAAATGGCCTTGCATATTTAAAATAATAGCTGCTTCAGAATGGCCCTTGCATATTTAAAATAATAGCTGCTTCAGAATACTAGGCAATATTTGCAAAAATCCTGCTGTATTTTGATGTATCTTAGATTGAAGTTGTTGCAGATAATATGCCTATCAAAAGTTCCAGAAAAGGTTATTTATATCTCTAGAATATATTCGACAGTCTATAATATACAAATATGTCACAGCTATGCTAATTTCTGAAAAAATCTGAAACAACATATTAAATTTATAGGCCATCCAACTCCAAGCAATCCATATATATGGTTTTCCAGGTTAGAAATCCTGACATTTGAAGTATGTAAGAGATATTTTCACTAATCGACTTGATGAACAGAACAAATAATTCTATCCCTCATGTGGCTCAGTATGCTTGTTACTGCAGTGCTGTGAATGAAAAGCTAGTTAAATGGGATTAGGCAGTGGCTGCAAGGAGACATTTCAGCAATTTTTATACTTTAAAAATATGTATTTATATAATGGACTGCATTATTTAGAAAAATGAAAAGGAATGTACTTGAAAAAAAATACTATGTTACGTGAACATTAGATGCTCAAATATTAAATGTCAACACCCTCCAAACAAATGCCAAATCACTTAGAATTCCTTAAATAAACCTCCAAAACAGGTATGCAAAACATTTTATTTAATTCAAGAAAGAACAGGAGAGTTAGCCACTTCTACTTCTTCTGGAATGCCCCAGCATTTCATTATCAGATGGTCTACTAAGACAGCATTTGCAATACAGTTAGTACAACTGGCAGATAGTGAGATGAATACCCATTCATCATTCATCCTCATTGGATTTCAAAATGGGTATATTTGCACTTTTAATGCAAGACAGATTCTTTTCCAAGTGCATTCTCTCTTCTGATGAAGATATTTTGGGAATGTAAAAATACTCCAGATGCAATCCAGTCTAGTAAAGTGACAAACTGATGACATATGCATATGTACTTCTTTTAGACAAGTTTTAATTAATATTTTTCTACTTCTCAGCACAGAATTCCTAAAGTATATAATAAGGCAAGCTTTTCCAACCTGCTACCTTTCACAGAATCTGGAATGCAACTTTTATCAGCTCTACCCAGAATTAGTTTTGGACGCTGGTGGATGTGGATGGAAGTGATGGGAATTTTAATCTAGCAATGGGCTGAGGATATTTGTGATAATTATTGAAGTGTGTTAATCACAATTTACTAAAAAAAAAGAGCAATAACAGAAAAGCTATTCCTTTGCCTTGAAATAACCGTGGGATTGACCTTGACCACGTGTATAACAGATTTACTGATACTTATACTAAGATTCTACAAATGTTTCAGGTCTATTTGTGTCTACCCCAGATTTAACACAAAAGTAATAATTTCACTAAAATAGGCACAGCATTAGGTAACGTCTTCCTTTTATTTTTTGAAAATGTGTATGTGCATGCATATTTACAAAATATGTAGTATGGAGAAAATGTAGAAAGGATGAAAGCTATATAGTGGACCAGAATTTGCATCTGGATATTTATAGTTATGAAACAATGGGTGGGCTTAGATTAATTCACCATTGAAAAATGCTACAAGGATAGAAGATCATTACAGTTGCAATTTTAAAAATATCAGATGTTAAGAGGTTATGGCATTGCATTTAAAATTTAATAAATTATTGCTTTCAGTCACTTCTGTGCTACTTGGGGCATTGGATGACACATTTTCTTTCATCCTTGCCCTGCAAGATTTAAAACCCAAGTTAAACAAAATGCTAGCCAATCTCTTACTGCTATAACCAGTCCTTTTGCCTAACATCCTAAAAATATGTTTACCTTATGTAGTGCCCAGAATGTTCTATGTCAATTATTTTTGGAGGGGTATTTAAGTAGATGTTATTTTAGCAAGGACACACTTCAAACACAGAGTTGTTATATGCAGAAACATGATGTTGGCATGAAGCAATTATGTAGAACGGTATCACTTAAAAGTTTATTCTAAGAAGGCAATATTAGACTCATTCATATGAAAGAAACCTTCATTGAAATCAGTATGGCTTTCATCAAGGTACATATGATTAAGTTTGCACTATTTATTCCTCCTCCCCTTCCCGATACAAACTGCCTTGCAGAAAGGTTAATACTAAGCTGTTTTATACACATTGAAAATGCCAATACACATATGAGAGACATTTTAAAAAATCTGTTGTATTCATCTGTTCTGGAATATACTGTAGTATTAGTAGTGCAAGGAATTCCGTGGTACATTATATCCTCCATTCATTTCTGTAATTCAAATATACAATAACTTACAAAAACAATCCAGGAATCAGTGCTGGTGGCTCTCACCTTTCATTTTAGAAACATTAAAAAAGCTCTGCATTACCTCTCTTATAACTTAAATACATAAGTAATCTCCACTTTTATTACTTTATAACTGTGACTTCAAATTTACATTATTTTAAGTACCATCATAACAGTTCCATGTATAATACAGATATCAGCCAAGAACCCATCAGGAAATTAAAAAAACCACTATATATAAAAAAATGCTGGAAAGACAAGAACACAGTACAGGGACTTGATACAGACTTAATTTAGTTTTATAATCAACCACATTTTGCCCCAAATTAACAGATATGTAGCAATATTCAAGAGCAGTGCAAATATCTTTGTAGATTAGAGTAAAATTATACTACAAGAACATAAGACGGAAAATAAAAAGACAAGTACTTCAAGTACAAGGAACAAGTCTTAATGAGGTCTCTCAGTGTTAATGTTCTTTAATTCTTCCAATTCCAATTTACTTCTTCCTCTGGAATACATTAGCCAGCATGGCACCTGAAGTGGTTAACTGGCCCATTTTATTCAGAAACTTGGTCTTGGTATCTTCACTCACAAGGCTTGCTGCAATTGACATAGAACTAGGGAGAAAGAAAAGTAAGTTGATCTATAAGATCATCAATTACAATCTAAAGTAGTTGGTCATAAAACAACTTCTGACATGAGACTTTGAAAAACTGCTCCCAAAGACAGCAGTATTAGTTAAACAGCAAATCTGATTTAGAATAGAGCAGAATAACAGAATTGGAAGGGACCTTGGTGGTCTTTTAGTCCAACCCCTGCTCAAGCAGGAATCCTTATCCCATTTCATACAAATGGTTGTCCAATCGCTTCTTAAAAACTTCCAGTGTTGGAACATTCACAACATTCTGGAGGCAAGTTATTGCATTGATTAATTGTTCTAACCGTCAGAAAATTTCTTCTTAGTTCTAGGTTGCTTCTCTCCTTGATTAGTTTCCCTCCATTGCTTCTTGTCCTGCCCTCAGGTGCTTTGGAGAATAGCTTGACTCCCTCTTCTTTGTGGCAGTCCCTGAGATATCGGAACACTGCTATCATGTCACCCCAATCCTTCTTTTCATTAAACTAGATATGCTCATTATCCAGTTTAGTATAAGATGGTTTATTTATCCCAAATAAGTTTTTTAAATTGTAATCAAAATAATTTGTCATTACAATAGAATGATTGCTTCCAAACTTGAAAGAAAATTTTCCAAGATGCAAAATTCAGCTGCCAATTAAGGCTATATGTTGCTTCAGTAGGAAATTCAAGCCTTCTGTGGAATGATACCATTTAGTAACAAGATAGGATAAAATTCTGGAACTCAACCTGTTTTTAGTTAAAATTTATCCACAAAACTGCACTTCTGGCATGTAGTTGGATGTTAAGAATAAGATCTGAAGAGGGAAGGGGGATGACAGATTAATTCTCAAAACAGTGTATCACTTAAGATCAGTTGTTCCAGGATCTCTTAAGAATAGTTGTTCCAGGTAGCAAGAATCAAACTATTTTTCCCAACGAACTTGGATTTCCGTTACGTCCCTTGAAAATCAAACCAAAAGGCAAAAGGACTACTTCTTATTTCTTTCTTATTTCTTATTACCACTGGGATTTATACAACATTTTAATAAAGTGATGTGGACGACTGACTTCCTTTTATAAGTTTTTATAAGTTTTTCAATTTTCTTCCACTATATTAGTCAATATCTTTTCAGAAAAGAATAAAAATTATTAAATGAATACAAATGTTCTGCTTTGATAACAATGCCTCATCAATAGTGTTGCCCATATAATTCGGCCCTTGTGTAAAAAATAAATACCTTACCCTTGTGGTTCTTGAACACTCCTATTTTCCACTTTCTGTTCACATTCTTTTATCATGGAATTTAAAATTACCTAAGATGTAGGAGAAGACAAACGTTCAGAACAAAGATAAGATTTATGACAATTCATGTTCAGAACAAAGATAAGATTTATGATAATTCATGTTATCTAAATGGATACAATCAAACTTGAGAGGTACATTAGACTTCCATATTTTGGTAATATATTAAGAATGAAATATTGATGGCTACAAGGCTTAAAATTAATGAAAACTAAAATTATGGTATACTTTATTACTAGTGAGGTCAAAAAGTGATATATTTTATTTTACCTAATAATTTAAGCTCATTGATTAAATTTTTAGCATTAATTTAATACTTGCATCTTCACCTTAAAATTATTTCTAATTTGGCAGTGTTATGCTAATAATATAGATTTCTTATGTCATTACAAACATTAAAGATAAAATTGAAGCTCATATATTCACCTCATGTTCTGGTGAGAGAGCTTCCATGTCATTTCTTAAACACCTGAGTCCAGGTAAGAAGTGACTGATCATTAACTCTTCTGAAATAACTAAAAGGTAAAGCAGTTAAGGTCTGACAGGAAAAAAATGGCTTGCAATCTCCTTCATATCAAGTCAAAACTGGAACATAATGTGCAAAAAACACAGTATGTTTAGCTAACTTCAAAGGGTTAACTCTGAATGTTACTATTTTATTGCCTTAATAAAAGAATAAAGTATTTGAAATAATTATTGAGAAATGGAATACATTTTTTCAAATAACATAAAACAAAGAGAAACAAACCAGTTCTAAATAATCTATTGAATTTAGCTGTAATTAAGACTTAATTTATTTACCAAAAACAAAAAACCCTTCATCCCTAGCCAATGACTCTGGCTAGCCAATGACACAGTCCATCAATATAACCCTGATAAATCAAAATACACTGGAAAGCAAAGTAACATAAAATCATAAATTTGAATGAAACAAGTAGCAGCCCTGTTAGTGAATACTTCAGACTTTGAAAATGACCCTCTTTCTAAATACAAATAGGTGGGGGGGTTGCATTCTAATCTTGGGGAACAAGGTATTCCAGACAGTTGAGTTCAATACCCAGAATAACTGCCTTTGGGCTTTTCCCTTTCCTGAAGGAAGGGACTGGAAGGGTTTTTGTCTTGACCTGAAGGCACAGGACAACTAGACTCTATTCAGAGAACACAGTAGCACAGATAAACCAAACTCAAAGGGCTTTAAAAGCTTTAACCAGCATTTTGTATTTTACAGGGAAGCAAACTGGTGGCTAACTTGTACCCAGAGTACAAGTGTATTTTGCTGACCTTGCATTCCTGACATTTCTCATCTGCAGCATTTTCCAGTAAATTAAGTTTCTTAGTAGTCTTCAAAGACAAAAAGAGGATGGGTGAAAATACATGGTAGCTCTCTTATTATCAACATCTCTCCGTCTATTTTTTTTCATACTTAGTTCTGCTTTTATCTTTTTTTTAATAATTATTTTATGATTGTTTTAGGTCTATAAAATGACCGTTTTATATTTATTGTTTTATGTCGCTCAGAATCACTTTCCACGAGATGGAAAACCATAAAAATTTGGTCAATAATTCCTTAAATAAAATAATTCTATGTAGAATGTATGGCAGTTATATAATATTGAGGTAATTAACATGATTGTAAGATATTATTTCTTATGCATGTTTTAAATATTAAAAATACTGCAATTAAAGAATAACTGAACTGTTTTCAACCAATTTCTTAATTCAACCTACTGTTGCTTCTTTACCTCAGATTTTAGACAATATTGCTACTCTATTCCACAATATTTATCATTTCTTTCTCTTCTATTACTGGGAGTATAGCTCACACTTCCGTCACTTGTGTTCCCTTTTCTTTTATCCAGAGTACATTTTGAGCACAGTAGGGAAGAAGGGAGAACCTGTATCACTTATTGTTAAAAAGTGATAGCTTATATCCTTATATCTACTTTCTGAAACTGCAGAGTTCACTTGAACAATATTAATATGGTATAATTTATTTTTTAACACAAATTATTCTTTCTTTTTTAATTTACTTTTCTTAAAGTTACATTTCTATACTCAAGACTTTTAAAGTCTTCAGCACTTCCACATTATGCCAGTACTTTTCCTATCCAAATGCCAAGCAGCATTCTGAATGTCAATGAAGGCTACTTATCTCAGTTACCCATAGCTCTTTCCAGCCAGCCAATGTGGAAGCAGCAAAAATCGTACTGTAGTTTGACTTTCATGTCATGGCATTAGCTTTTTATTGATGGAAACAAAGACATTGTATGGGGAGCAGCAAAATGTTCCTCTGCTTAGCAGAAATACTACAGGAGCTTGGTTTCCTGGAGGGAGAGAAGGATCCTAGTGACAGGAAGAGGGATGAGGTGGGAGATTATCACTAATAGCTGCCTCTCCCTCTAGCTCCAGAGGAAGAGATGAAATTGAGCTTACTTTCACTGAATTCTTAAAGCACTATAGCGTCACTGATCTTTGATCTGTATGTGTGAAAAGACCTCAATGGTAGTATGCATTCAAAATCAATATCCATAAAATGCTGGTCACATTTTGTACTCAGCTGAAGGTTACAAAGGCAACATCCTGCCAGAAAGGAACACCAGCCTTTTTGACGTCACAAATTTCAGAGCCAAGGAGGCTATGGAGTGCAAATTCTTGCCTCTTCAAGATTTTGTGGGACAGTTAAGAATGTCCTTAGTTTTCAAATGGATCCGTTTCAGAAAGTGGAAAAGTATCTCCATTCAGAATACCCTTTGTATCACTTTTGACTCTAAAGGGGAGAACTCTTATTTTTGCCACTGCAATGTAGGTGCTTTTGTGCAATTATTAAAAGTTGTTTAATACTCTGCTAGACAGAAGTTCCCTGAAGATGGGCTCCAGCATGAGTCCGAAAGCTCGGAAGACAAAACCTCTGGTCCTGGTTACCAATCAAGATTGGATCCTGCAACATTATCCTGGGACACACATGTATACTGAAGCCTGCCTTCATTCGTAAAAGCTGTTTAATTTGTCCGCCTTTAATATTCTCAGCAAAATCTGATGGAAACATTACATGTCACTCAATATTACAATTTGTGAAGAGATGGGAGTATTTTTCAATAGTTTGTACAAATATCAAATTATAATTTCAAATCAAATAAGGATACAACAGCAGGAGAGTGCGCTATAGGCTTCAAAGAGATGAGTAGCTATGTCCAGTCGTTTTGAGTCTGCAGATTGCTGGTTATTAACCAAGGCAAGTTTATGCAAATGTGGAAGAACAACTGGAAAGAGGAATATTTGAGGAAAAAAATGATAATAACATCACCAAGGTGTGAAAGAATAAGCTATAATTGTTGACAAACTGAAAAACAGATGTCTTTATGTTTTGTTATTCAAACTCACATTCATCTCTAAATCTTGGCTCAGCATTTGGACCGACTCTTCCAAAGGTTTTTATTATTTCTGTGTGCAGAGAATGTTGGTCTTGATACTGGGGATCTTCCAGGAAAGAGGCCAACTGCATTTTGACTCTTTCCAAAAGCTTAAAAGGAAACATAATTTATAAGATCTGAAAACTTTATTGTAGAAATACGCAAAAATTAATAACATCCAAGAGAAAATAACTTTTAACATTTTACTTGTTTTGACCTTAACATTATCAGGTTTTTACTATTACAAAAAAATCCTAGCATGAATACTTTTATCTTTTAAACAAACCCCATCCTCAATATCTCCTCCGTAGAAAATCCTTCTCTAAAATGTATGCACTTTAAAAAAATGATGCTGACTAAAGTCTCTTGAATACCAATTTTCAAAAATTTCTAAATTCCATTAACCACAACAAAACATCAATATGTAATTAACTCCATAGTAGAAATGTGTATTTATGTATTTAAACTAACCTATTACTACTTATTCAGCACACAAGTATGACTCAGTACAAATGTTCAGTTCCATTTCCTCTACTATGTTATTTTAGAAAATAAGGAACAGTCTGAAATTATACAAATGCAAACTCTGCTATATTTTTTAACCATTAGAAACAGCTTTATTCGCTAATTCACAAGTGTTTAAAAATATGGGCTGCCCATTCAATGATTTTTTTGCTGAGCATGTTATGAAATGAAATTTAAGAATGAAAAAATTAAGACATTTCTTGTTATATATAGTTTCTACTATAGCTTTATATTAAAGTATGTTAGGCTTCATACTTCCAAACAAAAAAAAGCAAAGAGAGACTTAAGTCTATGCAACCATGCTCTCCCATGCTCCCTGACTGCATCATATGGCAGTACACTGTAGGTCTATAAACCAAAGGAAAGCTGAAATAGGATTGTAAGCGACCACTTAGCAACCACTTCGCAAAGGCAAATTGTGGTTGCTAAACAGAGTACCTGTATTGCACATTGCTGTAAATAGCTCTCTGGAATGAAAAAAATGCTCATTTTAATTAGAACTTTGACCAATCCAAATATCCTGAAAACATACTTTTTTTTAAAACAGGGTTCAATAGTTAGTGATTACAAACTGGGAACGTCCTAGTACAATACACAGAAATCCTACCTCTCTCTGAGTGACCGTTTCCATGATGGTCCCAAAAGCAGGAATTGTGGCTATTCTTACAGAGCTAGGAGCAAAACAAAGCAAAACAAATACTCAGCTCTTAACAGTAAAATAAATGTTTAATTAAAAATAGAATACTAATTTTGAAACCTCATTAAGGTATTAACTGCTAGCAGTGACAGGAATTAGACCAGGAAGTAGTATCAAAATTTAAAAAAAAGAAGAGAGAAAGACACAGAAAGATTAACTCAAATTCACATTCAGAAACTCACAATTCAGGATCACTGGACAAGGTAACAAGGGCCGGAGCAACCCGCTTGTCAACTAAGGCTTCACGCATGCCTCGAAGAGTCAGCTGTAAACCAGTCAACATGCAATAAAAATGGGTTTAAACTGGAAGGATAACTAAGTTAGCTGTGACTGAGGATGGGCAGGCAGAATCACCAGTCTTTCTAAGTTTAGTCACCCACGCAGGGCATTAAAATAAGTGAAGAGTCTCCTCATGCTTTAACATTTACTGGCAGTAATGTATTAGTGAAATTAGCATCCCTCTTCAGCATGGAAGAAACAAACAGCAGTATGATAACATCTGAAACATATTCAGACATTTTATTATTTCACCATAAAAGTTATTATTGTTTTGTTTCAGAAAGAATTAAGTTTAAGGTTGCATTATTCTTCCAACTATTTTACTAGTTAATGTTTCGAATAAGCTTGAGCTTGCTTGTAAGAATAAAGTACTTACTCTTTTAGTTGCTAAAGATATTGACTGTATTTAATACTTAGTAATTTTTTTAAAAAAATATTTGAATATTAACCAATGCATTCTGGTAGTTTATTTCTTGACAAGTTGTAAGAGGGAGCTAGTTGTAGAAGACAGTTGGGGAAACTTACATTTCAGGGTCACTGGAGAGCGTAATGAGAGCAGGAACCACTCTCTGAGCTACCAGAGTTTCATGTACCCCCTTCACCAACAGCTGAGTGGGCAGAGCAGAGGGGTATATCACAGGTGATGCGCAGAAAGAGTGAGCACAGTATCATGGGAAGAACAGCGTAACCAAGAGGAAGAGAAACACAAAAGGCAAACCAAAATTAGAAGCAAGTACAGCTATGCTAAAGTGCTCTTTTAATATAACTAGGCAGAAGGCATGATGAAAGCGTTAAGTGGCCCAAGCAGGCAACATTGACCAACCACAGAGCTGTTGGACAAGAAAAGATGATGACAGTATCCTGAATGTTAGTGTTTAAATTTCAAAGTAATGTTTGAAGTTTATAAAGGTCCATTATGGCTACCTTGTTATAGCTCTACAAAAGAAAGAATTATTCTGAAATGTAGTAATGTCTCATGTTCACTAAATGAAAAAACAAACAAACCCCGATTCCATATGAAGAACAGATAACTAAGGATTCCATATGAAGAACAGGTAACTAAGAACTCCAAAACAGTTCTTGTGATTTGTGAGCATAAACTGGGCTCTATTGTTACTATTAAAAGATAAAAGGTTCGGTAAACATGTCGAAAATGACAACAAATTCTCTTAGGGCTGGTTTGGGGCTGGCATTTGAGCATGAACATCCGACTCAGCAAACTCAGGTGTGTTAGAATATTTTAATCCCAGAAGCAAACCAGCCTGCTCTGAAAAAGAGCATAACCTTGATTTTAATTGTCTGTGTTTCTGTACGAAGGATGTCTATAGCAGCAGGGATTCTGTAAGGTATAATTGTAAAGGACAGGAGGTTGGGAAACATTTTATTGGAAATCCAAACAATGCACGATTCTGACATAATTCCTATTCTAATCATTAAGAGTATTTCATCAGCTTTTAAAAAAAGTAATAAAAGTTTTTAATCCTAACCATGGCTTTTAATTACTTAGTACATGTATACTTAAGATAAAAAGAACATAAAAAAGAAGCTTGAGATAATAAGAAGATAATGAGAACCTGGATTCTCATTTTAGAACATATTTTGATTTTAAGATATAACAGTAGGATTTATTGATAGAAAGCCACAATGATTACTTGTCTTGTTATAAACCAGGGGTGGGCTGACTTCAGTCTTATACAGTTTTTGCTTTTATACTGTATAGCATTTGTGTAGAACATTAACATATTTTAATTTAAAAAGCAAGAGTACAATTTCGGGATATTTAGTGACTAAAAGTATAATTAATTCACATTAATAGAACTTGAATCGGTACTCTTGCATGAAATTATAAATGCGTGGCTATAATAGATAATGAGCTACTTAGTCCTGCAATCTATGTAAAACTTTAAACACTCAGCAGGTAATAGGTAATAGAGAATCAATGCTCACCCATGGTTTTAACTTATGTACTACAACAGAGATTCAAGTTGATGTCCTTACTGTGCATGGATAGTGTTCAAACCAGGATCAAATCTGGATCAACACAGAGCACTCAAGATTATTTCAATTTAATATTAATGCATGACACGCAAGGACACACAAACATTCAGAGCAAAAGGGCTATTTCAAAAACAGCTTGTCAGTTTAGACCAACATCAAATACTTGCACATTTTCACTACCCAATTAAACCTTTATATAACCATATTAGAGCTAATTATAGATGTATATTGTTGCTATTTCGGCTGAATTATAAAAAGGAAATACATCTGGCATTAGCACTTACAATACAATTTTAAAAAAGTAAACTAGAAAAATTTATTGGCACAGATTCATTTAGCCATTTTCTCTATTCGACAATTGTCATTAAAAAAAAGGTTAGGTGAGGAAAGAGACTTACAAAATAATAATGCAGACTAGCCTCTGGGTGTATTTGTAAACGTAAATACAATTCAAGTAAAGATTGAGTTCCCAATACTGTCAAATGAGGTTGAGGTCATCTTATTATGAGAAAAAATATGTGGCAAAACAAAATAAAACCCTGTTTTTATCCTTATATGCTTTGTCACTTGCAGTATTTTTTAAATATTTAAATGGCCTTTAGAAGCCTCTTATGTGCAAGCAATACATTGCTAACATTTCTATTTAATTTCTTATCTTGAACTGCACTGCTATGAATTCTTAAAATTAGATTAGTATCTTTGTGCCTGTAGGGAAAATGGCAAGATGGTTGTTATGTATTGATCAGGGTCAAAAGATTTATTTTAGGACATGAAAATGCTCCAAACAGATATCTATTCATTAAAGGTATGGCCTATCTTCCCACTAGAATTTTCAAGGTACTACTAAAGCGACATTGGTAAAATCTGAGGAGTAACTTAAAACAAGTGGATAATCTAATACAAAGCTGAAAATGAGTATTTTCATTTTGCAACTTGTACAGTTTGCTGCATGGTTAGATCAGGAACCATATGTGAATTTTTTAACCCCTTTTGTTTCAGTTCTATCTACCAGCAATATCAAGAAAAACAAGAAAAGCATGCTGTTCTTTTCCTTATTTAATATTTATTTTTAATCACAGTACAGGCAATTTCAGATGTTATCATTGGAAGCAATTGTACATTTTTATAGATACTGTCCAATTCACAAGGTATTTATAATTGATGACTGGTTTGAACACTGAATTCAGCACAGAAATGATTTCTCAAAGCTAACAGAAGTTTTTAAGCAAGCAATGCACCAATTCAGGTCGGAAATAAAAGTCTAGCTTGGCCTGTTCCCCTGAAATGTTTCACAAACACATGTAACACAGCAATACTTTAGAAAAAGAAATCAATGATGAAAAATACATTTGAAACTATAGGATTAACATCCTGCTCCATCACACAGTGCACAACTACTTAAAACTTTTTGTAAAAAGAGTATAATATTAAAATGTACTTTTAGGAACGTAAATATATTATATCAGATAAATTACTATTTTCCCTACAGTATTTTTAACATAACTGGTGCCCTCTTTAAAAATGGATGTATTCTGAAGCCCCACACCATATCTACTTGACTGTAAGGCTACCCCTCTGTCTCACATCTAGGGTCTTTGAGAAAAAAGGAATTAAAAGGTGACAGGCACATGGAAGGGCAACCAGTATTTCTGTGGGGGAGTAGAATTAGTAATATCTAAAATATGTTTAATAAACACTTACCTCAAACATTCTGGCAGCTGTACATCGAACGAGTGCTGAAGTATGGACAACTCCGTACCATAATACAGTTAGCAGCAATTCATGGTATGCTGGGTTTGCACTGAGAACACGAAACAATCAGATCTGAGCTATAAATAGTTATTTGCTTTTTTTTTGCACTTTCCTTCTCTACTCAAATATTTTCTCAACTTTTCTTTCTCAGTTAACCTGAATCAGTCTAAACAAAAGCAAACTGCCTGCAATTACATTTTATTCATGTTCAACTTCATTTATCCCCAAAAGTGTATTTTTAGAGCAGGAGCACTTTAAAGAAAACATTTGACTATCCCAAATGTTACTATTTACAGATAGTCCTTGACTTACAACAGTTCACTTAATGACAGTTTGAAGTGACAATGGCACTGAAAAAATGACTTATGACCATTTTTCATACTTATGACTGTTGCAGCAATCCCATGGTCATGTGATTTATATTTGGATGCTTGACAGCTGGTTCATATTTATGATGGTTGCAATGTCCCTGGGTCATATGATCACCTTTTGCAACCTTCTGACAAGCAAACTCAATGAGGAAGCCAGATTCACGTAACAATCATGGTAGTCACTTAACAATTGCAGTGATTCACTTAACAACTGTGCCAACAAAACCAGTAAAATGGGGCAAAACTCACTTAACAATTGTTGTCACTTAGCAACAAAAATTTTGGGCTCAATTGTGGTTGTAAGTTGAGGACTACCTGTATACTGCATGGACTACATGAATAAGGAGAGTTCAAATATAGGTTTCATGTAGCAGATTGATCTGATACTGCAAATTTCCAACGATATTTTCAATATCTTTTTAAATTAAAATATATATTTGTACTATTTATCAAACCGTTTTACCATTATTTTGAAGCTAACATATAACGTTTTTCTCCAATTAATTACAAGGTAGTCTGATAATATTGCTACTATATGTCAGAGCACTAAAGACTATAAGATACTCTGCAATTTTTTGATGGAAAAATGTCAGAAAACGTAACAGCATTCCTGTCCTGCAGACACATAGATTATTGCTTTATAATGTTACAATGCAAATGTTTAGGAACAGAATTCCAAAATCTTTGATATTATGTTCCTATATCTGATGTTGTATGTAAACGATCGCCCCTTTATACCAGTTTCAGTAATATACTTTACCCTAATTCCACAAAAGATGCTTTTAGGCTATCAAGGGGAGCGTGTGATAATGAAAGCATAGTCATGACATCTTCTAAAAATCCTACTAAGAGCTTGCGGTCTTCTTCCTGAAAGTAAAGGTTTAAAAACATAAATTTAAATTTCCTGTCATATTATCAGGAACCTAGTCATATTTTGGGACTCAACTGTGCCCTTTGATCAGGAGACACTGTTCCAGCTCTTAGCACTTTGTTCTAGAATGGGATGGGATGTCTATTCCCTGTCATGTAATACCAAATCATTAGGCAGAGAACCACAAACAATAAAATCAGTATTTTCACTGAATTATCGGTTAAATGAATATAGATTGTAGAAACTATATCCTTAAAGTGTGAAATCAACTATATATAAAAACTTATAAAGCAAAAACATGTCCAATGCTTGAAAACTAACAACTACTACACGCTATGAATAACAATAATTATGCATCTACTGTTCTATTTCAAGGCATATTCCTACAATACTGCATGTTTCATTTTGACTTGAATTCTCTTGCTATATTTGTCATTCTAGCCAATCTTAATTTTTAAAGTTAAGTTTTGAAATTGTATACAGATTTGGCAGCTTCTCTATTAAAATGAAAATACGTAATAATGATTGAACCCTCCCTGCATCTTATATTAAATTCCAAAGTTCACAATTAAACAAACAGCGATTTGTATAACTAATGGCTTGATCTAATTCTGTTCCTTTTACTAAAAGGAATACTGAAAATATTAATGTATTCATGTTATAATACTGAAAATAGTGATACTTTATTGGAGTACAGCAAATACTGGTGAAATCTAACTTTGCATGATAAAAAGTTAAATATAAGTTTTCAAGGTTTTTTTCCTTGAATTAGAAGGGGAAAGGACTTTGGTGGTAGTAACATTGTATCATATTTTTTAAAGAAATGAAGTCCCTATCAGAAAACAAGAAGTTTTCAATTTTCTATTCCAGTCATCTGCATTCACCTCCCCACACCCCAAATCTATTGACAGTCAGAGTTGACCTTTTTGATAGGTGAGATGGAGTATGCAAGGTTAATGAAGGCAAAAAAATGGACGCAAAAGTTTATTTAGAAGTAGCCATAGAGAGAAGGTGAAATCTCTTTGTATACACTTTTGAAAGTAATATAATTTAGGATCCAAGGAAAAGCGCAAGTATTTTTTGACTTATTTAACTTTTATTTAGAAGTTTTAAGTAAAGATAATTATTGTCTTTTCAAATTCATAACTGAAGAACAGGTTTTTACCTGGATATAACATGTAAGTACACCTGTTGCGTAGATAGGAACTGTGGCTTTTGTTAGTACTCCGTTCCCTGCTGCAGCATCTGAAATTAAGAAATAAAAGTCTAGAAGTTATTTATGGTGCTCAAGTTGATACACATTTATATAATGCTATTACCTAATATTGTTGAAAACACCCAGCCAAATTAGGGACAGCCCCTCTATTGACCCGGCTTCTATTTCTACAGAACTAAGTAGGACCAAAATACAGAGAGAAAACTGATCAAAAGTGCTGTGAGAAAAAGAAGTTAGCAATGCTTATTCTCTCACATAGATAAAGTGGTATAGTAATAATAATATTTTTTGTCATCTAGCTTTTTGCACAAGAAACAGTTTCAGATCCAGATCCAGAAATAGATAGCATTCTATATTTTATTCATTCATTCATTGAGAATCAGGTGGCATACAATGTTTAAAAATTATTATGTATTATGTATCTGTTGCAAAATCATAGCATATACAATTAAAATATCTCTTGATTTTGTAACTTAGGCCAGGAGGAATGTTTAAATATGAGGAATGTTTAAACTCCCAAATTACTATTGGCTTTGAAAAGTCTTGGAGAATCCCAAGTTTATACTAACTTTAAATAAACAGTTAAGAAGTATTGCTAAGTAGCATATTAGTTGGTTACCTGCTAAAACTCTGTAATATATTAAGAAATCAATAGTCACTTGTTGAGAAAGGCAGCTGTAGTTAATTAAGTAAACAGATAAGAGGTTTATGTAATATTAAGTACCTTATAATCTTCAAATGAAATAATTCAAGAAAATATTTTTTGCATGCTTACTGAATACTCCAGAGAATGTTTAAAAAGTGACTGCCAACCTCATTACCTTGGAATAGGTGAAGGCACACTTATACACATGATATGGGTTTATCCCCATATTGCTCATTTTATACTATCAACTAAATTTGTTAATAAGGTGTTATATAATATTAAATATAGTTTCAGGATGTACTTCTGAATTATATATAAAACATGAAATTCATCCCTATACAAATATTTATTTGTTATCCGTACTTTATCTTTTGGGATTTAGAAAGCATGGGAGGGACAGTACAAAAAGATTACTCTTTAGTGGTTGAAAAGCAAACATAACTTCAGATTTACAGTTTTAGATCATAGCTATACTTCCCTTCTTGTTGATGAAGTGGCTCTTTATCAAAGCAATGAAATGACTGATCAATATTACCTCAACCCATGAAGTAAAGGATTTATAATGAAATGTTTCCTAGCCTAGGTGGCGCAGTGGTTAGAGTGTTGAACTGCAGGCCACTTCTGCTGATTCAATCTAGCGGTTCAAATC